>PISX010004108.1:73260-126688 GCA_004024625.1 Mellivora capensis | reverse complement strand
CCCTTGCCATGGGACCCTGCCAGCCTCAGCCTGCTCCGGCTGCTGGCTTCCTCATCTGTTAAAGCGCGGGGACTGAACGGAATGTTCTCCAAGGGTTCTGTGAGTCCTGAATCACATGCTTCAGAAATTAGAGCAAAAAAGGGAAGTGGGGCAGTGCCGATTTAGCCGGGACTGCTGGAGAACTTCCTGCCTGCCCGGTGCCGTCCTCAGCTGGTGTGTGCACCAGAGGCTGGTGTGGACGCCGCTGCAGGCAGGCTGGACCAGGTTGAGGGAGTATGAGGAGGAAAGAGGGCTGGGCCTGCAAGCTGTGTTCCTGTCCCTCCAGACCTCACTGTGACCCCCCCCCCAATGGAGAACTGGGGGCAATCCTGGCACTGAGGCGGCCGGTCATGGTAGCATAGGGACCCTGGAGTCGGATACATTGGGGTCAAGTCTGGCCTACCCTACCTGCTTGCTCTGTGATGTTGGGCAAATTAACCTCTCTGAACCTGTTTCCTTATCTGCAAAATGAGTTGATTGAAAACACCTGCTTCAGGAAGCTTCTGGAGGCTTGCTCGCCCTCCACCAGTGGCAGCTAATTATCATCCTTCCTCCAAGCCTACTTTTCTCCTTTCTCAGTCCGGAGCTTGACACCTAAAAGGCCCCCAGATGTCTGAGAGTGGTGGGGTCTGGGCTGGGGGGTCTGAGCTGGCTGCTTTCACAGCTCTGGGTTTCCCTTTTTCACCTGGCTTCAAACCTCCTGCCCCCGCGGCCCAGCAGGTCCCTGGCAGATTCCTGCCCCTCACTTCCCTCTTTTCACTCTGCAGGAGACAGAGGAGCTGGAGGAGGAGAAGTCAGGCCTGCAGAAAGAGATAGCTGAGCTGCAGAAGGAGAAGGAAAAGCTGGAGTTCATGCTGGTGGCCCACGGGCCTGTGTGCAAGATCAGCCCCGAGGAGCGCCGATCACCCCCCTCCTCCGGGCTGCCGTCCCTGCGCAGTGGGGGTGGGGGAGTGGGTGCTGTGGTGGTGAAACAGGAGCCCCTGGAAGAGGACAGCCCCTCCTCCTCATCGGCCGGGCTAGACAAGGCCCAGCGCTCTGTCATCAAGCCCATCAGCATTGCTGGGGGCTTCTACGGGGAGGAGCCCCTGCACACACCTATCGTGGTGACCTCCACGCCAGCCATCACTCCAGGCACGTCGAACCTCGTCTTCACCTACCCCACCGTCCTGGAGCAGGAATCGCCTGCATCACCCTCTGAGTCCTGCTCCAAGGCTCACCGCAGAAGCAGTAGCAGTGGGGACCAGTCATCAGACTCCTTGAACTCCCCCACCCTGCTGGCTCTGTAACCCAGCCCCCGGGGGGGTCCTCGTCACTGCCTTCTTCCCAGGGACCAGCACCTTCAAGTGCTCCAGGGCCGTGAGGGCAAGAGGGGGACCCTGCCAGAGAGCTGCCCAGCTCTGGGGAGACCTAGGTGGGATTTTGCTGGAGGACTTCAGCGATCTCTTAGAAGTCATGGGACCTCCTCCCTTGTTCATCTTGCAAAGCAAATCCTGTTTCTTGAAAAGCCTTGGAGAACTCGGTTTGGTGGACTCAGGCATCTCTCTGGCTTCTGAAGAGCCTGCGGCGGGTGTGGACCGTTCCTGTCCCTTTGTTACGCTGCGTCTCAGAGAGCCTGCGGCGGGTGTGGACCGTTCCTGTCCCTTTGTTACGCTACGTCTCTGGAGTGATGGTGTCCTTCCCCGCCCCACCCAGCATGCTCAGTGCCTTTTGGTTTCACCTTCCCTCTATTCACCTCTTCCTCCCCCCAGTGTCAATTTCACTTCCTCTTGGTTTTTATCAGATTTGCCATGACATTTCATCTGGGTGGTCTGAATATTAAAGCTCTTCGTTTCTGGAGATAGGCAGCAGGTGACTGACTCTTCTGCTGGGGCTGACTTGTCCGGAAGGCGACAGTCAATGTGCAATACAGAACCTTCCCTCCCTTGACACTCCCTGGTCCACCGCCATCTCCAGGACCACCAGCAGGGCTCCCTGAGCTCTCAAGGAGATGCTGCCATCACTGGGAGGCTCGGAGGACGCGTCCTCCCCATCCTCGGACACAACTCTTTGGAGGAGCGGCTTGGCCAGAAGACAGGGTGTGAGTGAGACAGACGGAGCACAGGTTGGGTTTGCCAAATGCCTAATTACCAGGCCAGGAATAGTGCCAACAAGCCACACAGGTGTCCTAGCCAGCTTCCCTTTACCTGGTGTCTTGAGCAGGACGTCTCCTATAATTACTGCCTCGCCATCCTGCCCCTGGACCCTTCTCTCTAGACCAGGGAGGTGTCCCTCCCTAGGAACCACACATCACTCCAAAGTCCCTACTGGCTCTGCCCTCCCCCAGCCTGGCTCTCAGGGTGACGCCACCCACGGAGATTTAATGAGCGTGGGCCTGGCCCCTCCCCAAGCCTCCAAGGCACATTTGCTGTGGATGGAAAGGCAGGGGAGGAAGGAGGGAGGCAGAGTGGGATTCCCCTCTCGGTGAGGTGCCCGTCCTTTTCTACCTTCTGTGGTCACCTGCTACCTGATGGAGTGCTTTCTCTTTTACATACTCCTTCCCCTGGAGTGCTCCTGGGGTCCAGCCAGCCAGCTGTGAACCACGGTAGGGGCCAGGAGCTGTCACTAAGGCTTGGGGCTTACATGCCATTCCTGTGGGGGTGGGGGGGAGGCTGCTGAAATCCGAGATAAGATGTGTTGCTTCCCACTGCAGGAGAGGCGCCCCCCTCCTATGGGGCTGGGAGTGGGGAGGGAGTCCTCCCAGCCTCCTGCTCCCTGCCTCGCACCCTTCTTTGCCTTTCTCTCCCTAGGGCTTAGCTCTCTGGCTGATCTGGGATGGGCCTGTGGTGGGCTAGTGCTCTGGGGGAGACCCTGCTGTTGTGATTCTGCTCTAAAGATCATTGTATGATAATTTAAAATTATATAGATATTATTTAAATCAAACCCAGTGGGGGTTAAACTTTTAGACTCGGGAGGGAGAGAGAGCAGGCGAGAGAGCAAGCTGTGACACGTTGGCTCACTTGCCCCCCTCACACACCCAGGCCTCGAGTGCTGGTCCTTACTGACTACCCGTCCCCACTCCATGCATGAGAAGGGAGCACGAGGAATGGAGTGGCCCGGTGCTTAAAATACCCAGCCTGCTCCGACTGCAAGTGACGTGTGAAAGGCTAGGCCATGCAGAGAGAGATTAAAAGAAAATGGATTTTGTCCAAAAATACTTTAAAAATGTTATTTCCCACATTCCTTGGCTATGAGGCTGCCCTCCCGGTTTCCCAGAGGTTCTAGGAGGGGCGCTCCTTAGCAGACTGGGCAATTGAGTTTCTGGCTTCAGATTAATCGAAGAAACAGAAGTCAGCCAGGAACAGCAGGAGGTGGGCAAGGAAAACTGGGGGTGCCCTCAGCTTTGAAAGGCTTAATCATCTCAAGCTGTATTTGTGGCCAATTGGGAGCTATTTGCTGCTTTAGTGTATATATATATATATATATATATATATATATATATTTCTTAAATGAAGCTGCTTTGGGTTTTATTCCTAAAAGTCCTTTTGTGCCCCACTTTCCTCAACACTGATCCCAACCAGGGCAGGCCACAGTCTGTGACTCGAGGCCAGGATGGACATTCCTGAGACTGAGCTTGGCTCTGGTTCAGATTTCAGGCTGTGTTGGCTCTGGGACCAGCGGAAGGTAGGAACTCCACCACCCCATAGGACTTTAGCGGCTTCTAAGCTGTCCCATTCAGGACCCTCTGGCTTTGTTCTAGGTCAAGGTTTGGCTTCCCCCAAAGCCAGAGGTTATTTGGGGAAGGCCGAATACGCACCCCTAACTCATAAGCATGTCCTCCTGACTTCTTCTGGCTTGTTCTCTGAGTTCACGCACACACACCCTTGCTCCAGAATTACCAGCCACCAGGCCTGCCACTTTCTCCTCCACAGCTCCCACTCCAGGAACAGCTACGGTGGGGGTGCCTTTGTGCTTGGGCTGGGAACCGCTGGGCCTCCCCTGTGTCCCCAGCCATGAGGCAGCTGGTGCGGATTCCAGCTGGGCTGCAGGCAGCTCTGGGATGGCATAGGGCAGGGCCTCCTTGACAGGCTAGTGTGAACCACACCGTCCTCTCGGCCACCTGGCTGGCCTCTCCGGGACCAGTTCTCCTTCCCGGCTGAGTGGACGGGGACAGCTGCTAACACAGGAAAGAGAGGGGGTCCCAGGTGAAGCTTGCTTGGGCAATGGCCGGAGCCAGCTGTAAGCAGAGAATTCACGGGGGAAGTTTTCAGAGAGAAATCATTGTTCTGCCTGTGAGAAAGGCCAGGTGTGTCCACTGAGGCGGGTCGCACAAGCCTCTCAGCCAAGAGCCCTCAGAGGCTACTGCCTCCTTTTTTCAGGCATTGAGGAAAAGTCTTCTCGCCACTCCTGCTGGGTCTGCATCTAAGGGAGGGCTCAGTGGTACAGTGGTACACTTTTCTCCCCTTCCCTTGATGGACCGACAGTGCTCCTGTAATCTTACCGTTTACCTTTCCAGTTGGTCTCCTTCCCGATATCACACAGCCCCTTTGGGAAGGAAAGGCATAAGCACCCACTATGTGCCAGGCACTGTGTTAGGCACTTTTAGAAATATACTCTCTTTACGATGAGACTAAGGGATGAGGGTATCCCCTATTCGAGGCCCCCATGTAATGGACAAACAAAAACACTTGGAGGTGAGAAAGTCTTTCTTCAAAGATCTGAGGCAAGATTGCCTTCAGTCCGAGGTTTGTTCGAAAAGACCCCTCGCCTGCAGTATCCTCCCGCTTCCAAACTTCTTTTCCCTCTCCCTCGTGATGTGCTCCTTTGCACTCCTCAGACAGTTGGAGGGGTAACCTGAGTCCTTAGAGAATTTGTGGACCAATAGGATAGGTGATGTGTGTAACTTTATTTTTAAAACTTAAGTAAAGGGGTCTTGCTACTTTCTGCTTGTTGAGTCCTCTTGGCATTCATTTAAAAAGCCAGCATCTCACTATTTATTGACAGGTTGGGGGTATGTGTGTATGTATGTGTGTGTGTGTGTACATTTCCAAGTGTGCCTCCTGTAGCTTTTAAAAAGGAAACTCAGTTGTCCCACTACTAATTTGACATCTTCTCACGGTTCTAGTGTTTTGGCCATACATCAACAGAGGGATTTCATTTTCCAATGCTGATGTGTTCAGGAAAGGCTGGGTCAAATTTTGAGCGGGGGATGGATGGGAGGGGGAGAAGAAATCGACATTTACTTTATTATTTATTTAAAATGTTTACATCTTTGTGTTGTACCAAGCCTGACGAGAAACAGCATTAAAATACTCAGTTCCTCTCTCCCTCTTTCTTCATTCTTTTTTAAATTTAGGCTAATGATGCTTTTTTTGTTTCTAAAATGATTTGTGACATGTGTTGTATAAACTGTATAAAAAAGGTTCTGTTTTTAAAGACAGATGGTCATTCCTCTGGGGACAGTGGTCACCAAGAAAGTTCTACGTTGTAAGAAAAGACAACGAAAAGATCCTGCCCTGTTCCTCAAAAATCATTTTCTCTGTATGATTAAAAGTTTATTCCATTTATTTTAGTTTGTGGTTACTTGATGTCGAGGAAAAAATACTCGCCTTTGTATAAAGACTAGGTATCAGGGTGTCTTTTTGCAGTGAGAGATGTATATATCGTATTTTGGTATATAGTGGAAAAGCCCACGCTTTGTGCATCTGTATTTGAGATATGTCAATGATGTGGAGTAAAGTCTGCTATAAGATCCTGGAGGCAATTATAGCTCTACGGGGGAATTGAACTACCTTTCTGAGAATCTTTTTCTTCTCTCTCTCTCTCTCTCTCTCTCTTTTTTGTAAGTATTGGTGAAATGGTCCCGTTGGGAAGGCTACTAAATAGACCTCTCCTGGTAGGACCCACGAGCTCAAAAATCTTTGTATAGCTTTGAAAATTGAGGAGTAGCTCTGCTCTGAAGCATTTCTGGTGGTGTTTTCCGTTGTTTTGTTATTTTACTGTAAAATAAGCCTACAGTATTTGCACTAAAGAAAGCTTGTTAGAAAAAGCTTGCTGCTATGGAAGAAAGAACATATTAAAACTTTTTTTTTTTGTTAGCTTTTCCACTTTCAATTGAGTAGTTTTTGTAGAATAAAATGAATTAAGATTGAAGAGGCTCTGATGGTTGGTTTATTCCATCCTTTTCTTCCCACCTCTCCTGTCCCTTCTCTTTTTCTCCTAGACTTTTCTACCTTTAGCCTTGAGGGTTGGGTTGGTTTCTCTGGTGGGTGGGCAAAGCAGGGAATGTTCTCTTTCTGCAAAATGGTGCAGTGGGCTGCTGGCTGGGGTATAGAGCTGCCCCATTTCCTTCCCCTCCTTTCTCCTGCTTGTCCTCCTGCCCCTCTCTCAACTCCCCTCAGTCCTTGTTCCTTCTTCTCAGGGCCTGACTCTCAGCTAGCTGCCAACTACTGCCAAGGTGTGAGCCAATAAAAGTTCAAGGTCCTGTCCCTTCCTGGGACTATTTTGTTTGAACAGGTTGGCTCTGGAAACCCGGGAATCTTCAAAGAACCAATTAAATGCATTGCTAAGATTGTCCAGGTGAGCAAATGAGATCACGGGTGGGAAAGGCCTCCGTGGACGATCACATCTTCAGATTTTCTTTCTGAAAAGACACAGGTTGTTAGTTGTGGAACTGAGAGGTGTCAGCCCAGACCCCATGGCCCTGGGTAAAGGGGGCACATCTGTCTGGGGCTGGTCTTCCTTTGCAGCATAAACGGTAGGGGGGCAAAGCCGTCCTGAGTGCGTGCTTGATGTGATTGGCAGCTGGCTGAGAATTAGCCCCTGAAATTGCACCGGTCGCCGCAGATCTGCATCAGACCAGTTCGGTGTGCAGGCCTCATTCTCTGGAGGACCCAAAAGCACTGGACTGAATCAGAAGGGCCCTAAATCCCCCGCCTGCCCCCACTGCTCAGTGGCTATCGAGCTCCTGGAGAAAGCCATTTAACTGCTCCGAGGCTTCCTGCTTTGGAAAGGGGGGAGGGTAACGGCCGTCCATGAGAGCACCCACCCCAGGAGGATTAGGGGAGCTCCTCCTTTCCTTTCTAAGAGGGTTTGGAGCCTTTGGGGACAGAGCACTCAGAAGTCTCTGTGCCGGGTCTCCTAGGAGCCTCTCAGCAGACGCCACAGAAGAGATGTCTGATTTCCTGGTTGGTGGATGTGTCCCCTTGTTGTGTTAAGTGTCAAGGCTTGCTGGGAAAGTCTGTGTGGACTTCTGTTGGCTTTGGGGACTATGCTGCCCGGAGACAGGCCTGTGCTCACGTGTCTCTGCATGCCTCTCAGGCCTAGGCCCTTCTAGAACAGCTTTCATCTTCCACTAACACTTCGAAATCTACTTTGTTTAAATTTCCACCTCTTTGTCCACACAGCAATTAGAGAGCTTGATGATAGACAGGCACTTAGGAGGCAGAGTCAGAAGCCTCTTTGGGTAACTGTAAATGCCTTAAACATATGGGCAGATTTTCAGTCTTTTTATTTTTTTTTTAAGATTTTTTTTATTTATTGGAGAGAGAAAGAGAAAGGGCAAGAGGAGGGGCAGAGGGAGAGGGAGAGAGTCTCAAGCAGATTCCGTGGATACGGGGCTCCATCTCACGACCCTGAGATCACAACCTGAGTGGAAACCAAGAGTTGAATGCTTAACTAACTGCCACCCAGGGGTCCCCCTTCCCCGTGTTTTGAGAAAACCAGTAAGGGGCCACCACCATTGGGTCCCTAGACCTACCAGGTCTGTCAGGGAATTTTGGAGTCACTGCTAAATCCAGGCTGTCCTGGTCTGAACCCCATTGAGTGGCCCGGGTTAATGGTAAACTGTATTGATGACATGTCCAGCAAAGTTGGAGTTTCCAGGATTAGGTAGAGTCCTCTCCCCTGGGAAAGATGTGTTGGTGACAGATTCTTGGGACCCTCCTCTGCTGCAGGACCGAGAGTCCCCAGGTGCACAGAACTTTGTCACCAGGCTTTCTCTGTTCATGGCATTGCCACCACGTGAAGGAAAAGAAATCCTGGAGCCGTTTTTTTCCAAGATGTTGAGCAGCATTTGTGTCTTGGGCTACTGAATGGTGCCACGTGTATGAAGGCATACGAGGTGCTAAAATCAGGAGGTTAAGACCCATAGACCCTTGGTTAGAAAGCTGACTGATGCACCCTGCTTGTGACAGCCCCTGGGCCCCGGGCTCCAGCACCATGTTTGAAGCAGAAGGTGCGAGTTCTCTTTGGGCCCCATGTGTTTAAAGGCTGGAGGGTCTGTCTGTTCACAAGCAGCCCAGCCCCGGGTTGCCCCAGGCCCCCCGCCAGGCCCCAGCAAGGAGGAGGGCGGATGACCTCCTTTCCCGGTCAGCCTTGCTTCTGATCCACGATGCCGGGCTTACATCCCGACAGAGAGTCTGTTCCTCCCTGGACGAGACAACGAAGGACTGTTTCCTGAGAAGCTGTGAGCTCTTAGGACAAGTCCAGCCACCCTTTCTACAGTCAGCCCTTGCCTTTGTAGAAGCTGCCGCAAGTGGAGACAAATTGTGAGCCCAGACTTCTGCCCTGAGGGCAGGCTCCTCCTGCTTCCTCTGCAAGGGGCCCTGGAGGACCGCTGGCCCAGTGAAGTGTCCCGGGGGTTCTATCCACAGCCTGTGGGTTGTTGTCCCTGGAAAATTCCACTCATTTAAGGGAAAAAATGAAACCCACCTCTGAAACTCAAAAAGTCCTTAATCAGACTAAACATACCCTACCACGTCCTGGTGTCAGAAGGAAAACACAAATGGTCAGCAGCGTTGTGCCTGGTTTGTGATGGGGCTCAGCTGTGTGTCTCCAAGGACGCTTGGAGGACATGGCCCTGCTTAGACATGGGCGGGGGTGGGGGAGGGAATCTTGTTCCTCATCCAAAGGTGAAGGGCAGGGGGCTGTGGGGCCTTCGATCTAGGGCTGTCCCAGAATACAGCACTGCCTTGCCTTGTAGGACATTCAGAAAATTACTGTTATTTATTATATGTAACATTTTAAATTAAGGTGAAGTTCACATAACCTAAAAGCAACCCTTTCCCAGTGAACAATTCTGTGAGATTTAGTACCTCCACAGTGTCATATGGCACATGCTCCTGCCTACTTCCAAAACGTTTCCTCACCCCAAAAGGAACCCCGACCCATCAAGCAAATGCTCCCCATTTCCTCCTGCCCCCCAACCCGTTCCTGGCAACCACCGATGTGCTTTCTATCTCCATGCATTTATAGTCAGGCAGTATTCTTTCAGAATCCCAATGACTCTATTTTCAGGACTAGAAAACAATCGGAAAACATCAGCATGGAAAATAATTAGTATGAATAGCAATATAGTTGCCCCCTCGTTGAAGTGTTTCATAGGTTTTAGGTGGCTCTACGGCCATGGTCTTGTTCAGAAGCCCAAGAGACAAATGTTACTGAACGTGTTGGAAATTATCAGCTGCAGGAGAAATTCCTTTTCCCTTACACAGTGGCGTGTCTGGTACACTGGCAAATACAGTCCCTACCTTGATGGGCTGCATAAGGCCTGCATTTGTTCCTCAAGTAAAGATGGAATAAACCTGAAAAGACAGACTCTGTTCACTGGGGCAAACAGACATCTTTTTCATCTTGTAAACACAGGACAACGGCATCTAAATTAATTTCCAAAACTGATGTGTAGACAGAGACTGTCGTCACCATATTCCTATGGATACGAGGGAGAAAATAGCTTACTCGTTGAAAAATATTTTTGTGTCCCTACTAAGTGCGTGACACCATGAAAGTCACCACTGGGGACACGATTGTATCGGCTGCTATTTCTACAAGTGTTCCAAAAGGTCGTTCTTTGCTCCAAGGTCAAACATTTTCATTTGATGTATCAGTTAACTACAAACCAGAAGTTTCCCTTGAGGTTCTAGTCTGATGGGACTGAAAGGATGGGGGGAGGCAGATGTTCTGGAAGCAGATGCTCTGGGGTTTGGTATGTGGCAGGTGGAGGTTTCAGAGAAGAGTCGGCAGCAGAAGGGCCCTGGGCTAGAAGTGGGGGGGCACGTCTGCAGGAGAGGGACTGGAGCACAAGGACATGAGCAGAGGGAGCCGTTGGAGCCAAGACCCTGGTGCAAGAGGAGACTTGGGGGGCAGCTTTGGGGCTGGAGAAGGAGTCTCCAGGATCTGAAGCATGGGCTGATTTAGGGGGTGATGGAAATTTAACCTGAGATCCAGAAGGCCTGACAGGCTTGTCATTAGTTGGTCAGGCAGGCAACGTCCTCATGCTGGGGAGATGGGCGTGATAAGGAAGCATTTGCCTGGGCGTGCGCGTGCGCACACACACACACTCCCTGCTCTTGTTAATGACGGGGGATCGAGTAATTACGGAGAGTCTCAGGGAACACTTGTAAGGTGTCACGGATACAGGTCCCACTGGGACTTCCCCTAACCTTGGGAAGCTGCCCAGAACTGGTGGCATTTAAACCAAGATCCTGAAGGTAACAGAAAGGGGAGCTTTTTTTTTTTTTTTTTTTTGAGGTCCTGGGAGTGGATTTGAATGTGGACACAGCGACAGTCTCATTCGAAGGAGCTGAAGGCACCAGATGTGCAGGACAGGGGTGGGTGTTAAGAGGAAGGAAGGAGGCCAGGACGACCAGGGAGGAGGCCCTGCCTACAGCCCAGGAGACAGCCGGAGCTTGCAGTAGGGTCCGAATGGAAAGGAGGTGTTCCTGGGGAGTCCAAGATAATCTGGATTCAGGAATCAAACGCAGAGAAGCAAGAGGACAAGAGGAGGAGTTGGGTGGGGGTGGGGAGGCACGTGAATTCGAGGAGTAGACGGGATCTGCAGGTGCACACATTCTGCTGAGCACAAAGGTAGGCCTACAGCTTGGAACCCAGGTGGGCTGGGAGTCCCAGATGAGGAATTTCCTTCTGGAGAAAACCACACAGCCTTGCAGACGGGTGCTGCCACCCACGCACGCTTCCAGCCCAGCCTGAGTCTCACCCTTTCTGTTTCCCTGGCCAATTCTCTCTTGTGTTCCTCAGAAAGGGGGTGATCAAACTGCCTCCTCTCTCTCGCAGATCTCCAACCCCCTCCCTTACCACAGATGACATCACGGCCACTTCGCAGAAAACGGAGGCCATCGTAAGGGGATCTCCTCATCCTGTCATCGCTAAATCTACAACACTATCAGCTTGTCTGCTGCCTTCTTTCCTTCTGCTGCTTTAAGAGAGAAGCTCCCTCCCACTCCCCCAGGCTTGCCCCACCATCCAGCTCTGGGTACCATGAGGTCCTTGTTCTCATGGAGCCTCGGGAGCCTGTGTCCTCTTCCCACCCTGTCATGGACTTTTGCCTCTCCAAGGTCCCTTGCTTTTCCACCAGCATGAAACAAGGTGAAGTCTCAACCATCCTAAAAATGCCAAGAACCTCCCTGGACCCCTCCTCTCGAAGCAGCTTCCCAGCCGAGGGGGGCCTTGGAGGAGATCTCTTTCCTCAATGGGCCGCTTCCTCACCTCCTCTGCCCTCGCCCTCCAGCAGTTGGCTGCCACCCCCACGGCCCCGACACTGTGTTCCTGTGTCCAAATCGCAGCCAATGCAGCCCACATGCCCTTGACCCTGAAACAGCCACAGTCCTGCTCCCCACTCCTTCCTGGGTCTGCCGTTTTCTCTGCCTCCCTCTTCCTACCCATGACCCTGGACTCTTCCTCACTGCCCATCTTCGGGCAGCACACTGCCCTGTCTTCCTCATCTGCTAGGCAGGTTTCAAATCTGAATGTTCTAGCCAGACCCCTGTCGCCATCCTCGACCATGGCCCACCCCTCCTCCTCAGGATACCTACAGCCACATCCACTCCGCACGCTGCTGCCCAAACTGATTTTGTGTGTTCGTACTGTTTCCCGCTGCTGCGGGATCTGGGAACCCTATCACCCAGCTGATTACGTAAGTCTCCAGCTCAAAGCCTAGCCTAGAGATCTATCAGTTAGGTTTCCTTCCAGCTGCCTGGGAATGAAAACCCAGATGAACAGAACCTGGAACACGAAGGGTTTTATTCTCTCCTACAACAGTCTGGAGCTAGAGGTGAAGGACTGGTCTGAGGTTTTCATGAAGTCATCAAGGGCCAAGGTCCTCTAGCTGTTCTTTCTTGTTTATTCCCATGGTGGGACCCTAATTCCCATGACCCGATTTCCAGCAAACTCTGGCCATTGTATTTGTTTTCCATGATGCAGTATAGAGGAATGGGAGAGGGGCACCCCCTACCTCCTTTATTTTCTCTCACCCCCCCTTTTTTTTGAGAGAGATGGCACAAGCAGGGGTGGGGGGCCAGAGGGAGAGGGAGAGAGAAAATCCCAAGAAGGCTCCATGCCCAGCTAAGATCATGACCTGAACAAAATCAAGAGTCGGATGCTTAATTGACTGAACCACCCAGGTACTGCCCCCCACCCCCACTTTTATTTTGACTCCTTCCCTGAGAAATCTTATGACACCTCTGTTTATATTTTATTAGCTAGAACTTACTCCTAAGGCCAGAGCTCACTGCAAGGGAGTCTGAGATGTATAATCTTAAATATAATCATAGTAATAAAAATGGGGGTTATGTTCGTGAGGAAGAAGGGCAGAATGGATCCCGGAGGAAGCAACCAGAAGTTTCTGTCATAGTTGGCCCTTTGGTCACCCCAACATTCATTATGCTCCCCTCTTCCCATGTATTGAATTAGCCCCTTCCCTCTCCGGGGGGCAAACCCCAAAACCTCATGCAGATCAAGGCGCAGGATTATCGGTCAATGTGCAGTCCTCTCCATGGGCTTCAGGTGTAGCTGTACCAGGTGGACTGGAAATGTGGTATTTGTGATAAAGACCCTCATCCGGGAAAGGGAGCATGTCAGGCATTGGTTCATTAAAATCATCCAGTACTAAGAGGGTGGAGGAGTAAAGTCTTCCCTCCTGGGCAGTGAAGTAAAATGCTTGGTTTGCCCCCCTGGCACCCCCCGTTCTGTTCTCTGGGAAGAATTCTTCTGTCCATTGTCTTTGTCTCTGGGCTTTTCCTTTCGGAATGTTCTTCCTGGTCCATCGTCCCCCCCCCCGCCCCAGCTATGCTTGATTGAAATGGACAGTGGGAGCTTCAGAGAGTTCCCAGTCTACTTGCTGTTGCCGTAGGTTCTGGGGCCCAGGAATTGTACTAGAACCAGCTGTTAAATGACTAGCCATAGTCAGTACTTGTTTGATGCATTTTTTTTTTAAGCTTAGGCTTTCAAACTATCTGCTTCTGGTTAGTTTCTTATACAAAACCCACAGCTAAAGATCTAGTGTAGCCATCATTGTAACATGGGAGCCCAGGTTGGCTCGAGAAGGTTAAATTCACCCTAAGTGGGGCTTGAACGCACAACCACAACAGATAAGGTTGAATTCAAACCTTCCCTGTGACTAACCACACGGAAGTTTTCTTTGATGTGAAGACCTCTAGATAGATACGTACAGAAATCTCCTCCCCTTGCCCCCCATCAAACACACGTCTGCTTGGGACTTCAAATGGAAGATGGGTGATTAGGACACACATCTGACTTCCTTCCACCCTTGCTTCCTCTCTCACCGCCTCCCCAGTACCCTCCAGACCTAAGAGCAGCGCTCTCTCCTCTGTTTGCTTCCTGAAGTAAAGCTCTACCATCAGTTCTCCCGGGCTTGCTTCTTGATATCTTAAAGAGGAAGTTAAAGACATCCAGAATCCCCTATTTCTTAACCAACGACTGTCTTTCAAGACTATTGTCTGGCTGAAAAAATTCTATTTCGGTTGTCCGAAGCTAAATAGTACATACCTCCTTCGCATTTTTTTTTTCTTTGCTAATCCCAACTTCACCTCCAGAGCAAGCATATGGTTGTGGTGACCAGGAAGAAAGTCACATGCACAGCCACACAAAAGAGGAATGCATTTATCCCGTTCTTCAAAATCGGATCCTGCTTACGTCATTCAAGACTTCCTATTTGACTTAGGGTAAGTCCAAAATGTGTAAGAATGTTCTTTGGGGTCTGAGCCCCACGTATCTCCCAGCCCCATCTGATCAAACCCCAAGCCTCACACTGTGCATAGCAGTCACACCAGACTTTTCTCAGTTCCTTTAGCATGTTTTGCTCCGGACCTTCCTGAAAGCTTTTGCGCAGTCTGGAAAGCTCTTTGTCTCTCTTTAATTGACCAAATCTGGTTCATTTCTTGGGTTTCCATCTAAAAGTCACTGTCTTCAGGGCATCCCTCAGAACACCTCGTGCTCTTGTGACTATTGAATTAATTATTTTAATTAATATTAAAGGATAATATACCTTAATACATATTAATATTAGGTATATTATAATATTAAGTAAAATATTAAAATATAATATATTAAGCACCTCTGTTTCCCATCGAAATATCAGCTGGTGGAGGACAGGAAGGATGCCTGCTCTGTCTGCCTGGCCCAGCATCAGATCATTTTAATCTCTAATCCAGATTAGAAAGATGCGTTTCTAGAATGCAAATCTGCGTAAAACCCCTCCTCTTCACAATCAGGTGAAAGTCAAGCTCCTTCATGTAGCTTCCAAGGCTCTGCGTGCTCTGGCGTCACCCCCCCACCTGCCTCCCTCCTCCCTTCCGTATTCATCTAGACCAAGATGCCTTTCAGTGCACTAGAGCAGGGAAACCTTCGCCTATGAGATTTCAGATATTCCAAGCAGATTTCTATTTATCCTGCAGCTCTTAGCTGAGAGCTGCATTAATTGGTTAATTGACGTTTCTGCTTATCCTGTTCTATGCGCCAGGAACTGTACTAAGTCCCGAGGAAACAGGTGAACAAGACAGGCGGGGGCAGTGTTCCCTTCGCTGACCACCCTCACTCTGAGGCTGGGTCCCGTACGGGCTTCCCTGCCTCTCTGGAAAATCCGTAGCATTGCCTGATCACATCGTGTTAATGACTGTCTCCGTCTCCCTTGCTAGCTCGTGAACGGTTTGTTGATTGCATTTAGGAACCATCAAAGTCCTTTGCTCATGACAAACAAGAAAGAGAAGTAGAATGGACAAACTGTATCACAGACAAGCTGGGTAGGGAGGGGCAGGGTCCGAGGCAAAGGCAGCAAGGGAGGTCTCTGCTTCTCCTCCTTCCCCAGGAAGTTACAGAAAGTGTGGTCTGAGAAGTGTGTGTGGAACCAGACACAGATTCTGTTTATTCCGTGACTGGAATAGGTAAACCCAAAGGGGCAAATGGTGGTGGTTGCCGGAGCCTGGGGAGAAGGAAGAAGGGGGAGTGACGACTTATGGGTGTGGGGTTTTCTTTGGAGGGCGTGAAGAAAATGTTTGAAAACTAAGTAGAGGTGGTAGTTGCACAATATCTTGAATATCCTGAATGCTACGGAACTGTACGCTTTTAAAATGATCACTTTCTTTATTTTTTTAAAAATTTTTAAACTTTATTTATTGGACAGACAGAGATCACAAGTAGGCAGAGAGGCAGGCCAAGAGAGGGAGGGGGGAAGCAGGCTCCCTGCTGAGCAGAGAGCCTGATGCGGGGCTCGATCCCAGGACCCTGAGACCTGAGCCGAAGACAGAGGGTTAACCCACTGAACCACCCAGGCACCCCAAAGTGATCACTTTCATTATGTGAATTTCACCTCAGGAAGGAAGAACAGGCAGACCTGGATGGAGTTGGACTGAGGGGTGGGTGTGGGGACCATTTCTTTTCCTCTGCGGGTCCCTGATAAGGGCACGGTGATTCCTAGGACTCTGGGGCTGGCTGGGTCGGCTCTGAAAGGAGGAGGTGCTTCCCAGAGCCATCTGCTTCTCCAGGTACAGATAAGCTTGGCACACCTGGACGGTTGGCCTCTGTATGCACTGGGCATGGTCAGTCCTGTCCCAACAATCAACAGGCGTCTCAGGTACAGGGACCAGACAGACAGTGGGCTTCCCTGGTTGGGCAGAAGAGGGATCCTTTGGGTTACATCCACACCAAGATTCAGGTTTCAAAAGCAACAGTGAGTAAGCGTGAATGTGTTTGTGAGGACAGGAGATGGGCTTGTCTAGCTGACGGGCAACGTGGTCAAAGAGAAACCGCCCACAGTGTGGAACCAGAAGGATTGCTTTTTGGTCCCTGTTCTACCAGCTAATGGCTGTGTAATCTCAAGCAAGGCACTTTTTATTTCTGAGTAAAAATAAAAGCCACAGTCATTGGTGGTGGGAATGCAAAATGGCACGGCCACTTTGGAAGACAGTTTGACAGTCTCTCACAAAACTAAACATAACCTTTATGAACCCACAATGATGCTCTTCGGTATTTTTACCCAAACAAGTTGAAAACCCTAACCACAGATGTTTGTAGCCGCTTTGTTCGTAATTGCCAACCAAGATATCCTTCGGTTGATGGATGGAAAAATAAACTGTGGTCCGTCCAGACAATGGAATGTCATTCAGCGCTAAGGAAATGAGCTTCCAAGCCATGAAGAGACGTGGAGGAAACTTAAATGCCTCTTACTATGTGAAGAAAGCCAAACTGAAAATCACACAGCTATGATACTGTGTGATTCCCACTACATGACTTTCTGGAAAAGGCAAAACTATGGAGTCAGTAGAAAGATCAGCAGTTGCCCAGGGTTAGGGGGGAGGGAGGGCTGGCTCGGCAGAGCCCAGAGGCTTTCTAGGCAGTGCAGCTATTGTGTGTGATGCCGTCGTGATGGAGAGATGGCATCTTACCTTCACCCAAACCCACAGAATGTACACCACCAAGAGTGCAACCTGATGTAAACTCTGGGCTTTGGGTGACAATGACGTGTCATTCGTGAGCTCACGTGACTGACACAGGTTCGTGTCCGCTGGGCTGCTCTGGTCAGGGGTGTGGACGTTCGGGGAGGCTGTGCATGTGTGGGCTTGTGAGCTAGATGGGAAATCTCTGCATGTTCCTCTCAGTTTTACTGTGAGCCTAAAGCCGCTCTTAAAAAAAAAAAAAGTGCATTTAAAAAAAAGGACCTAGGGGGTGGGGTGGGGGAAGCTCTCCTTGTTGAGTGTGTGCTCTGTCCATCCACTCTGCGTCTCGCCCCTCTAAGCATCCCAGGCTACAGGTGGGGAAGCTCAGGCGGACAGATGGGTGACTTGTCCAAGGCCACCCAGCTGATCTTTGCAGAGCAGTGACACTACAGCCCCTGCTCTTGGCCACCTGTCTGCCTCAGCGGACTATGAAAATGATGAGGATGGTGATGTCATCCTCTGGCCGAGACGGTCCTGAGCCCTGACTGGAAAGGTCCTTTGGAGAGGTTTCTATGGAAGTTATTATCGTCTTAAGTGGAAGAGTGAGAAGCCGCTGTGTAAAGGATACGTGTGAGCTCTTGGAGAGAGGAGCTCAGGGTAAACTCAAGGCAGTCCCCTTTCTCAATCCAGTGAGGACAGAGCAAAGTGTGCCTGTTGTGAAAGTGCAGGGGCTCTCGCCTCTGCCCCTCACGCTCTGGGGGCCTGGTGGCGGGGATGGCCCTGTCCCTGCCCTCCTGGCGCAGAGCCTGCCTCTCGTGGCCTCTGCGGCCGGCTCTGAGGTGGAGCTCAATGACACCCAGGTGGCTTCCCTGATTTTTCAGGCAGAGGATGGAGTGCAGAGCGGACCTGCAGGGGTGGAAGGCTCTCAGCCCGCACCGGGTCTCTCATTAGCTGAATGGCCTTGGACAAATTACATAACCTTGCTGAACTTCCATTTGCATCTGCAAAACGAGGATTCGGATACCTCCTGCCCAGGGTTGTTGGAAGGCTTATGTGAGATAGTGCTCATAAGGTCACCCAGACCTTATGTCAGTAGTACGCCTGCGTCATGAGTAACGCTCTCATTCCGCAGCTGTCCTTCCTACACGAGGGGGGAGGAGCCCAGAGAGGAGCAAGTCAGTCGAGGCCACACAGCTAGTCTGAGGCAGGTCGGAGCTTCCTCTGCACTCATTTCCACCCCTGGCTCAGTCAGACCTTTTCTGAGAATCCCTGACCCATGGGTGAACTGATAGCCTGCCCTTCACACCTGAACGACATTGGGCAATGGAATTAGAAAACCACAGCCTGCAACTGTTTCCCAGGTCTGGTTTTGCCGAGCTCCTCTGTACTGAGGCTCTTCCTCCCGCGGGAGATGGTTGGGCTCCGGGGCATCAACATGCCTCTCCTCTCCTTGAGTGATTTGAATACTCCACAGCCAGAGATCTCCCACCCAGCCTCTCTGGAGGGGACCCAGACTCCTCAGCATTTCCCTGACCTGGTGACATCTATCCCTACTTTCTCAAAAGTACTGTCTGGCATGCAGATCTTCGGTCCGGTTAAAGTGGCTTAAAAATAATTCTATTTGGAAATGTGGGCAACAGCCCCCAGGGATAGTGATAGACACCTCCGGCTCCTGCAAAGCTGTCCCCGACACCGCAGAGCCAGCCATCTGCTGACCAAGAGTCTTTGCCCGGGGAAACCTCCCCACTGGGGTCTCCACTACTTTGGAACCCCGGCTCCCTCCTTCCCCCGCCCTCCGCCCCACCCCCACGGCCCATGGTTACTGTCATTCCCACCCCCAGAGCCAGCACTCCTTTCCCTTCCCAGGACCTCCCTATGGGCCCCAGGAGCAGGTGTGAGCCAGTGGCTGGTGGAGGGCAGGATCTGGTATCGGGACCCCGAAGGGGCCCTTTGCCTGCTAGGCCCAGCTGGGACATCATGGGGAGTCCACAGGAATGACCACCAGCACGAAGCAGCAGGCCTCCCTAGGCTCCCGCTCTTCCAAACACTTGCCAGACAGTCATCTAGGAGGCAGTTACTATCATGGCCCCACTGTAGAGATGGGGAGATTGAGACCCAGAAAGGTTAAGTAACTTTTTCAAGTCACACAGCTTGAAACTGGCAGAGCAGAGTTTTGAGCCCATCACCTGGGCCAGCGTGCCCCTGGGCACCGCCTCATCTGATCTCATGTACCCCATCACCGCCTCCCTCTGCCATGGGTGGGTGCCTTCTGTCATGTCCACAGTGACATCCTCAGGACACAGCTGTGTTCCCTCTGCAAATCAGGACAAGCACATGGGGTAGAAGGCCGTAGGTCGAGGTCCCTCTGCCCGCAGACCCAGCCTCATCCCCACCTGGGAACCCTGCAGGGCGCCGTGATCTGAATGTTGGTGCCCCGCCAACTCATATGTTGAGGTCTAAGCCCCGAGGTGTGGTATTAGGAAGTGAAGCTGTTGAGAGTGACTAGGTCATGAATGGGATTTGTGCCTTTATAAAAGGGGCCACGGAGATCCCTGTCACCCCCTCCCACCACATGAAGACACAATAAGAAGCCAGCAGTCAGCAACCCCAAGAGGGACTGTCACTCAAGCATGCTGGCACCCAGATCTTAGACTTCCAGCCTCTAGACATCTGAGAAAGAAATTCTGCTGTTCATAAGCCACCTACCTGGGATAACACTGTTAGAGAAGCCCCAAAGGACTACGAGAAATGGTCTAGGGCGGTCACCTGACTGCCGGGATGACCTGGGCCAGGTCTGTGGCCAGCTGCCTCGAGGGGACCTAGAGTCAGCCCTGAGGCAGCAGGTCTGGGGTCAGGCCTGGAGGCCCCCTCAGCCCCTTAGAGAGGCTGCCTGAGATCTTGACCAGCAGCTGTACCTGCCTGGGGGCTGAGGATGTGAATGGGGCACCCAGAAGTGGGGTGTGGGGTGAGGGAAGGTATTGCCTCCAGCACTGGCCCCCCCTGGCCCCTTCTTTACTCCTCCTTGTCTGCATCAGCCGCGCCAGGAGCAGACCCTGCCCAGCTGCTGCCACCTTCTCCCGTGCCCTTTCCATCCAGGGCAAACCCCTTCTTCCATCAACATGCACAGCCTTGGTCCATCCAAGGAGGACATGCCCACAGCACCACCGAGCACAGGACCCAGCAGCTAGAGACTCAGCAGGTGCCAGCTTCCTTGCCTTCTACCCATCGCCTCAGCCATTCGGCCGAGTCAAGCACCTTTCGGCCCGTTGTCATGGGCAACACTCCTCTCCCTCCTCTTTGCCTGGGAAACTCCTTCTCTTTCTTCAGAACTCAGGGAAGGTGTCACTTCAGGCAGAGAGGGGCCCCCTCCCCAGCTGCCATCATGCTCTGCTCCTGCTTCTCAGAACACTTACCGAGAGGTTTTGATGCTGTTAATTTGTCTGATGTCTCTAGACCCACCTCCGGAAGCATGAGTGCACATCCCTTCCTTTTCTTCTCTGGATTATTTAAAATTTCTAAAAATTCCACAAGTAATTCATGAATATATGCATACTGTAAAAGAAAGAAAGAAAGAAAGAAAACAATACCCAAAAGGCAGAGGCCTCAAGTCCTTCCCCAGAAAATCTCACCATTAATAGTTTGAGTTTCTCTCTGCATACATTGATTTGGTATCTTCTCACATAAATGAGATTAACCTCTTACGCATTGTTCTGTGGCTTCCTTTGTCACTTGATAATTGATTGTATGTGTGGTAGGCGGGCTAATGCCTCTTCCCCGAAAGAGGTACATGTTCAGATCCTCCAGATCTGTGAGTATATGACCTTCTATGGTAAAAGGGACTTTGCTGATGTGATTAAGTTAAGGACCTTGAGACTAGAAGGTTATCCTGGACCAGCTGGGGGGTCCCCATGTGATTATAAGGGTCTTTATAAGAGGGAGGCAGGAGGATCAGAGAAAGATAGATGTGAAGATGCTCCATTGTTGGCATTAAAGTGGAGGGAAAGCACCAAGACGAGGAAGGCAGGTGTCTTCTAGAAGCTGGAGAAGGCAAGGAAATGGATTCTTCTCTGGAGCCTCCAGAAGACACGCAGCTCTGTAGAACCCTTGGTTTTGGCCCAGTGGGATTTTGGTTCCACAGAACTATACGATAATACACGTGTGCTATCATGAGCCAATAAGTTTGTAATTTCTTACAGCAGCCACAGGAAATTAATGTGGTGTGCATACAGCTGAGATAAACAATAATATTTATGGGAGTAATTAGTACTTATTGAGTGTGGACTATCTGCCAGATGCCGATCTAGTGCTTGAGGCACTGTATTAGTCGGCGAGGGCTGCTGGCGGGGCTTCACTGACAGAAATGGATTTTCTCACAGTTCCGGAGGCTGAGGGTCCAAGATCAAGGTGCCCACAGTGTAACTTTCTCCTGAAGCCTCTCTCCTTAGCTGGCAGATGGCCATCTTGTTACCACTTCACACTGTCTTCTCTCGGTATGCCTATCTTTTTGTGTCTTCCTCTTTTTCTAATGTTACCAGTCAGATTGGATCAGGGTCCTACCCTAATGGCCTCATTTTAACTTATTCACTCCTGTAAAGGCTCTGCCTCCAAATAAATTCAAATTTTGAGGGACTGGGGGTTAGGTTCCAACATATGAATTTGTGAGGGACACAATTCCACCCATAATGGGTGGATAATCTCATTCACTAGCCACAGTAACCCAGTGAATTAGAATCATTTTAATCCTAATTTTACAGGTAAGAGAACAGTCACAGAATGGTTAAGTTACTTACCCAAATTGACCCAGCAAATCAGGTACAAGGCCAGGCCTGGGAATTGCCTGTTCACATACTTTGCCCATTTTTCTATGAGGTGATTGTTCTTTTTGGTTTGTAGGTGCATGGGTTTTCAGTGAGCATTGATTGATTGAAGGAATGAATCCAGAACTCCTAGAACATAGGCCAGGCTGGGCCAAATCTGGGTGCCCCCATCCCTAACCTCTCCAGGTTGGCAATACACGCCTCCAGGGAAAAAAACAAAAACCAGGCAGGAGGTGAGTGTCCATAGAGGATGGTGGGGGTGGGGAGGTATACCGCCTTCTATTCATCAACTGAATACAATCCTGGGAGACTTTCTGGAGGAGGGGGATGGTTCCCTCAGGGAACCGTGGCAGACAGTTTTGTAGCTTGGGATATCCCTTGGATGTTCCTGGGCTGCTAGTGCTGGATCTTTCCACCTGAAATTCCACATTTTGGATTCCAGGTCACAAGTGTCCAAGCTCTTCCTCAGTGTGAAAGATCCAGGCCAGCTGCAAAGAAATGGCTGATGACTCAGCCAGCTATCTCCGGACATAGGTAGCTGGCCAATGCTCATGGCCAAGGCAGGGCTTGTCTTGACCTGGTCTGATAACTCATTTTGGTCACTGTGGCAAAGGGGACAGCTGTTATGGGCTTAGGCAGATCTGTGGCTTCCTGCCCAAATCAATGGGAATACCCCAGTTACCTCTAGGAAGGGCAAATAATGGTGGCCTTAACACACTCTGCCCACAGAGCATGGGGCTCCAGAAGAACCTTCCCATGTCAGACTTTGCTATGGATTGGGGGTTACCATACTCATCCCCATTCCTGCTTCTTGATCCCTTCCCTCCATTCCATCCCAGTCTGTCATAGCAGGCAATAGAGACACTCAGCAGAAGCTTTGTCTTGATCCAATATGGTGCTCATAGTGGGGAGTCTGAGGTGCAAATAGAAGCTGAAATAATTCCCATTTTGCCATAGGCTCTTGGTATGAAGAAGTGTCAATATTATGTAGTTCATTCTTCCCACTTAGCATTCTAGGGCTTGAGTTTCCTATAGAACATTTTCAGGGTGGAATGGTTACTTAGTTTTTGTGTGAACTCCTCCAGTGACGGGGACCTTACCACCTTACAAAGTGGCCAGTTACATCCCCAGACACTTCTCACGGCCTGAGAGTTCATCTCTATGCAGTCCTTCCTTACACTGTGTTCCATCTGTTTCCTGATCCTTCTGTCCACAGTCCCCACAGAAGATGGCCATTCCCAGTCCCTCATGGCTTTTCAGAGATTTGACGGCAGCTACTGGGTCACTTCCTCTAAGAAAGAACATTATGGGGTTTAGCAGGAGGAAAATCCAATCCTTTCAAGCCTGGGGGAAGGCTTGCCCTGAGTTTCAGACTTGTTACAGAGAAACTGCATTACTGTCCTTTGGTTGGACCCGGGCATGGGCCCAGGGCAACAATAGGGTGGTTCTCTAAGCCCTTTGGACTACAGACACATAGCAGACACATAGCCTTGCTAGCTGGGAGATCCCCAGCCTATTGTCTGAGTTCCAGTGGAATCTTTCTGGGACCCTAGGGCCTGGAGACAAGGACATGGAGTCCTAGAAAAAGCACTGTTCTTGCAGTTCCTGACCACCGGTTCCCAGTCCTGGTTCTCCCACTTCCTGGTTGGGATCCTTTAAGCAAGTTGCTTAAACTCTGAGCTTTTGTTTTGCCTTCTATAAAATAGGAAAATATCTCATTGTGTTGCTCTGAGGATCAAGTGACATCACATAT
This sequence comes from Mellivora capensis, assembly GCA_004024625.1. Lineage (NCBI taxonomy): Eukaryota > Metazoa > Chordata > Mammalia > Carnivora > Mustelidae > Mellivora > Mellivora capensis. The sequence continues at coordinate 103,415 of PISX010004108.1, read as the reverse complement.
AGGAAAATGCTCTGTCAGCCAAAATACAGTCTACTAATGATTAGCCAATTCAAGTGGTAGGTAAAGGGGTTCCAGAACCTGGAGGTTCTTTGGTCTGGGCCTTCCTTGTGGAAGACTTTCAGGAGCAGAGTTGGTTTTAAGAGAACTTCTGACTCCTTCTCCAGCCCTGTGGCTGGTCCTTGGCACCTCGAGGGGGCTCTCTACTGAGGGCTCCTGGCCCCCATCCTGCATGAACCCTGCGGAGCCTCTGTGCTCACATCTCCATGGGGCGGGGGCGGGGGGGGGGATACTCTGGCCTAACTGTCTTAGCCCAGGCTTTAGAGACCTGGGGAGAGTGGGTAAGCCTCACAAAGTCCAGGTTTGGGGCCGGGACTGGGCAGGAGGTGCAAGGCAGTGTTCCTCGGCTTGCAGTCGGCTCTCCACTCTTCTCAGGAAGCCCCAGGGCTGCACCTGCCCAGCCTCTGCCATCACTCCCTGCCTGGCCTTTAATTTAGACAGAGGTTAATTCTAATTTCCCAACCTGAATGGGTTTTATTGAGAGATGCAGTGGAGGGACTGAGAGTGAGGGAACACAGCCTAATGACAGTGGAGAGATTACGAAGTGAGAGGATCTCATTTACTCCAACCCCTTCATCGGACAGATGAGGCCCCAGGAGGGGAAGGCTGACCCAGGCGGGTAGTGGCCGGGTTGGGTTTTCTGCATTTGTTGTGTTAGGGTTTCCTGTGTCCCAGGCCAGGGCTCTCTCCCGGCACTTTCCATGTCTCTGTGCCGACTCTGTGCCTCCAGCCTGTGGCCTGTGAGTGACTCTATCCGGGCTCCCCGGCCAGCCGGAGTCTGACTGGGCAGAGATGGCCGCTGCCCTCACCCTGCCGGTGTCACGGGAGCATAAAGGCCAGGAGCCTCCACAAATAGCAGCATGTTGCCACCTGCCTAACCCCAATCCGGTTTAGCCTGAGTTAGCAGAAGCACCTGTGAGATGTACTTCCCAGTCGGGGCCGGGCTGGGCAGCCCCGTCCTTCCTCATGCCTCGCTGTGCCCTGAGGGCGGCCAGGCTGCCAACAAGGTGGGGGCGGGGTGGGGGGGACCCTGGAGGAAGAGGAGCCAGATCTGGGTTATCTGAGCAGGGCCAGCTGAGGTGGGGCTGGGGGGGCAGTCAGCCTGTTTCAGGGGCCCATCCCTACTCCTAGAGGGCAGCGCCTATCTCAGGGGCAGGAAGTTGGGCCAACAGGGACATTTGTCCGGCTGGGGCCACATTCCGGGCAGGCTGGGCTGTGCCGGGGAGGGCGCCTCTCTCTGCCTGCCCATCCTCTCTGCTTGGGCTCCCCACCTATAAAGCAGGAACAAGTCCCATCCCTTACCCGCCTGGGGGGACATTGAGCAGGAGTGAGATAATGTCTGCAGGCTCGGCCTTCCACGAGGGAGGCAGCCTCAACACACACGTCTATTTTCACTGCCTAGAGCTCTGCCTGGCTTCCTCCAGGGGCCCCTGCTGCTCCCTAGTCCCCAAGGAGACAGGAGCCTGGCCAGTGGGGAGGCCTCACGGGCCGTCCCCCGCATTACCAAGGCAGCGCCAGATCTCCAGCACCCAGCTCTCGGGCGGTGGGGCCAGATTAACTCCTCACGGTCCATTGTTTGGGGTTCAAGGAGCCCCCGCCTGCTCCTGGCATTCCGGCTCAACCAGGAGTCTGGGTGGCTGGGCGCGGCTGGGGCCTAACGAGCAGGGTGTGCTCCGAGGAGTTGTTAGGAGCTGGGTGACAGCCGTAGGCAGGTCCCCACCCACGGCCAGTGGGCGGGCCGGCTTGCACAACAGTCACCTGTGTCAGGGGCCCCTCACGACATCTTCGCCAAGTGTTTATTTTTAAAAAACAAATATTCATTTTGGGGGGCAGGGGTAGGGAATATTTCTAAATACTTAAAAGCCATCGCGCTCACACTTTTTAACCCCCAAATCTATTGTATTAGGAAAGGTGATGCAAGTCTGTAGGGTTTCCAGCCCATGATAGAGGGGGTAGAAAAGGCCCAAACCATAACGGGCTTCTTGTCTTGCCCCCAGCTAACCCCTTCCCCGGGATTTTCAAAAGCAAGGGGCTTCTGCAGTCCCCGGGGGGTCGTGGGCAGGCGGGCCTCACGCCTTGGCCATCCCCCATACCCCGGGTTCTCTGTGTGCAAACACGACTTCGGCTCAGCCTCCCGTCCGCTCAGGCATTGAGCCCCAGTGGCAGGAGCCTTCGAGGGCTGCCCAGGGCTGCCTGGTTTCCCCGCACAGGTCTGTTACCTAAGCTCTCTGGCAGCCCATGGACTTCTTCTTCTTCTTTTTTAATATTTTATTTATTTATTTGAGAGAGACACAGCCGGAGAGGGAACACAAGCAGGGGGAGCAGGAGAGGGAGAAACGGGCTTCCACCGAACAGGGAGCCTACGGACTTCTGCACCAAATCAGCCCTCCAAGGGATGGCCAGGTGGACTCAAGGAGCTGTCCATTTGCCATTGAGCGTCTTCAGGGGACACTTGGCTGTTTCCAAGCCGCTGATACCCTGGGCCTTTCAGCACAGGCCAGTTTGGTGGGCATGTGGGAGTGGGTCCGTAGAGAGCTGCAGCTGAGCTACCTCCGTGTGCACCTGCAGTCTTGCCTTCCAGGTCCTGCTGTGCACTGGGAAGCCTCCAGTTTAGAAATGGGCTTGGGGAATCAGAGTTCTCGATGGGAGGGCTGCGGGGAAGAAAAGGGCAGGCCGGCCTGAGGAGCTGTGGTGGTCAGCACGAGCTCCGGAATCTCAGGGGGATGCTGCCAGGTCCAGCAGCCCAGGGTGAGACTCTGGAACCCCCAGGCTTCTGTGTGGCACTGGGCGGGGCCCGGAAGAGAGGTTGTTGCTCTGGACTCTCTTCCCCATATCACAAGCGCCCAGGCCCCAGCGAGTGCATCTGCTAAAATTTCCTTCATCAAACAGCTTTGCAGCTCGCTGTGGTGGGCTCTGCGGTGCTGAGACCCAACCTTCCTTGGGGGAGCTCTTGTCAGAACGACTTGCATCGAGCTCCAGCCCGGATCTCTCTTCGGAGCCCTAGACCCTGCTGAGCCCCCGGACACCATTGCCCCAGCTGAAAATGCCTCTTCCTTGTCCCCCATCACCCTCTCCCTCGGTCCCTAGACTCCAGACATAATGCACCCCCACCCCGCTCAGACTCTAGAGCATTCTAAGCTCAGCCTTCCATCCGTCTCTGCAACGCACTATAGTTGCTGTTCTTACTTCTCTATTTTTCATTATTTCAGAAAGATGAAAATCCTACCTTCCCTCTTCTGGGAAGCAGTCTTCAGCCAAGCTCTGGAAATCTGTCTCCGTGGAGGGAGTTTCCATCTCCAGCAAGGGAAGGGGGTTGTCAGAAGGACCTGGAGGTTAATTGCTAGGGCAGGCGACAGCCGTAATTGGAGGGGTCAGAATAGAAAATCTAGAAGCATCTTCAGTCTTACTTGTAGGACTGCCTTCAGTGCGGTGAGGGAGGCAGAGGCTATGCCTAATTTAGTAGGAGAACTGGGGTAAGTCCATTACCTGTTCTGAGCCTCAATTTTCCCATCTCCAAAATGGGAATGATGAATCTCCCTTCCCAGGGTATTGAGGACCAAATGACCCAACCATTGCAAGAGCTTTAACACAGACCTGGCACGTGGGAGATGTTTCATACGTGCCAGCTCTCTTTCCCTCTCCCACAGGACAGCTGTCCCCTCCAGGTGCCCCCAAAGCATGTACTTGCCCCAGGGAAGTCAGGACTGAGAAGAAGGTGGGGGCACCACCAGCAGAGCTGGTGGGGACGATAGAAATGGGGATTAAGCAAACTGCCCAGCGCAGTGGCCCTCGTGCTCGCCTCCTAATTAGCTCGAGTTAATGACCAGCACGATTTGTGACAACTGCTTCTCAAGGGTGCCCTTGCTGTTTGCGTCCCACCCCCATTCCACCAACTGCATCAGTCCTCAGCCGCACGGTGGGCCTGGACATTGGCCATGCATGGGGGATCAGCTCTTCTCAGTCCCCTGGGCCCTCAGCTCTGCCCCAGGCTGGTTCCCAAACAGGCAGGGCCAGGGGGGAGTCCCTGCCAGTGCTGAGGAACTCAGTGTAGAAAGCTCTGAGCTAGTTTCTGCACCACATACTTTTTTTAAAATTTTAAACAGATGATAGACTTGGCATAGACCATGTAGGGTATTGTCTGTGGAGTCCAGGCTAGTAGGCTGAGGCATCCCCAGGGCAGGGGCTCATCATGTCCCCTCACCTTCTTCCTCCCGTGGGCCCCTCCACAGCAGACACACAGCTGAGGCAGGGCCTTCTCTTGGTCTGAGCAAACCTCTAGGGTACTGGCTAGGCTTGCAGGGCCCTGTCTTCAGAAAATGGGTTCATGGGAGAGGCTTCCTGAACCTTCCAGCTCCGTTTCTCTCTCTCTCTGTCCGCAAGATGGGCAGAGACTGAAATGAAAAGCGTCCACGGTGTTCCTCAGCCCCAGAGCCAGGCCTCCCTACAGAGAGCCTTCGTGGCCACAATGGCGCTCCCTCCCTTCTCCACTCCACCAGGGCCACCTCCCACGGCTGCTACCATGACACCGGGCTGGGGCGGGAGGAGAAGATTCACACTGAGTGCACAGCTATAGCCGCGATGGAAGTAGAGAGCAAGGCCACAGTCTCCGGAAAATTCAAGACCTCCACCCCCAACTGCACATTCTCCTGGGGCAGAGGGGAGGATGGGCTGGACCCAGCATCCTTGTCGGGGATGATGGCTAGTATGTCCCATGGCAAGCACGGATCCCAGTGCTTTAGGGCTCAGGGTACCCACAAGCCAGCCCCATCCCTGAGCGGCCCGCAGGGCCCAGAAGGTGGAATGTGGGAGGATTCCAGTCACCTGCACCAACACTCCTTGACTGTGGGAGGTGGTGTCTGGGCCTAGGGTAGGGGGTGGGACTGGGGTGGGAGTGGGGGAGAGCAAGGGTGGAAAAGACCCAACACAGAGACACAAGAAACTAGGCTCTTTAGGGTGAAATTCATCAGGAAGTTCTTCTGGAACTTCTCTCCCCTAGTAGTACAAGCTGTACCAGCATCTGAAAACTTCCCTTCACAACCCATCATGGTGCAGCCTGGAAAGCCAGCATACTGCGGAAGGACACTCACTGCCAACACTCAGCCAGCCAGGGAGTGGGGACCTCAAGAGTGGGATCATGGCAATACTTGCATGTTTTATTTTATTTCCTGTCGTACTGTATCCAGGCCAAATATAACCTACAATTTACCTTGTCTCTTCTGTTTCAAGAGACGACATAAATATTGCATTAAGAAATTAGGCTGTTTGTGTTCAAATCTTCATGAATAAGGTTTGTTAGGTTGTTCGTGGTAGCATATATTGTTTGATTGTAAAATACACATAATGTAAAATTTACCTTTATACCACTTTTAAATGTATAACTCAGCACTGTTAAGTATTTCCACATTGCTATATGACCGATCTCCGTATTTTTTTCATTTTACAAAACTAAAACCCCATACCCATTCAACACAACTCCCCATCTCCCCCTCTCCCCAGCCTGTGGCTACTCTTTTTTGTTTTTTGTTTTTTAATTGAGGAATATTCTATATATAGTGAGATGCATAGATCTTAAGGGTAAAATCTGACAAAGTTTGACGGACGCACACACCCGTATAAGTGTATCTCCAATCAAGATACACCACCTTCCCATCCCCCACAAAGTTGCTGTATTTCCCTTTTTTTATTTTTCAGTCTTAACTAGAATCATAGTCACCATGTGATGATGATTTCCAGAATATTAGATCCTCAGAACTTTTCTGTCTGTTTCCCCATCCCCATCCCAAGGCAACCAATGTCCTGATTTCTATTATCATGGATTGGTTTTGCCTGTTCTAGATCTTCATAAAAATGGAATCATCCCATTGGTGCTCCCTTCCTGCTTCTCTTTCTTTCAACATGATACTGAAATTTAGCCATGTAGCATCTGTTAATAGTATATTGATCTCCACTGCTGAGTAGTATTTCATTATATGAAGATAACAGAGTTTTTTTTTTAAATTTTATGTAGTTACTTGACAGAGAGAAAGAGAGAGAGAGAGAGAGAGAAGAGCACAAGCTGGCAGAGTAGCAGGCAGAGGGAGAGGGAGAAGCAGGCTCCCTGCTGAGCAAGGAGCCTGACATGGGGCTCGATTCCAGGACCCTGAGACCATGACCTGAGTCGAAGGCAGTCATTCAACCAACTGAGCCACCCAGGTGCCCCAATAACGTAGTTTTTTATGTGCCCGCCTACAGATGGACATTTGGGTTGTTTCTAGTTTTCTTGCTATTATCAATAAAACTGCTGTGATGATTAGATTTTTGGATGATTATTCTTGTGGATATGTGTCTTCATGATTCTTGTATAAGTACTTAGGAATGGACTTGGTATATCATAAGGTAGGGTATATTTCGCTTTATAAGAAAATGCTAAACAGTTTTCCAATACAGTTGTACCATTTTAAGCTTCCACCAACAAAGTATGAGTTCCAGTCACTCCACATCCTCACCAGCATTTGGTATTGTTGCTTTTTTTAAGTTTAACCTTCCAGTGGGTGTGAAATGTTATTGCACATTTCCTAACACAAAGATGTTGAGCAATTTTCATTTGGTTACTGGCCACTTGTAATCTTATGTGACATGTCTGGTCAAGTCTTTTGCTTGTTTGCATTTATTTATTTATTGTCTTTTTGTTATTGATTTGTTGGTATTCTTTATATATTCTAGATACCAGAACTTTGTCAGATACATATTTTGCAAATATTTCTTTGTGGACTGGCTTATCCGTTTTTTTGTTTGTTTGTTTGTTTGTTTTGTTTTTGTTTTTTGGTAACATTGTCTTTGATTAAAAAAAATTTTATGAAATCCAATGTATCCATTTTTTAATAGTCTGTAATTCTGTGACTAGTTCAAGAAAACTTTGCCTTCTTCGAGGTCATGAAAAATTTCTTCTCTGTTCCCTGTTAGAAGTTACATAGTTTTAGGTTGTGTGTTTAGATCTGTAATCCACTTCAAAATAACTTTTGAGTATTATGAGGGATAAGAGGCAGTGCTCATTTTTAAATATATGAATATCCAGTTGTTTCAGCACCATGTAAAATTAAAGACGACTTTCCTTTCCCTACCAAATGACCTTGGGGTCTTTGTTGACAATCAGTTGACTGCATGCATGTGGATCTACTTCTGGACTCTTCCCAGATTGCATTGTCCATCCTTATACCAATACAGAATGATCTTTTTTTTTTTTTAAAGATTTTATTTATTGATTGACAAAGAGAGAGAGATCACAAGTAGGCAGAGAGGCAGGTAGAGGGGGAAAGGGGAAGCAGGCTCCCTGCTGAGCAGAGAGCCCGATGTGGGGCTCAATCCCAGGACCCTGGGATCATGACCTGAGCCGAAGGCAGAGGCTTTCACCCACTGAGCCCCCCAGGCGCCCCCCAGAATGATCTTGATTACTGTAGCTTTCCTGCAAGCCCGAAATCAAGCAGTGAAAATCCTCCATGGGGTAGGACCTATTTGAAATACCAACCCATTCCCTCCAGTATTTATCCTTTGCCCTTAACACCACCACTCAAGCAATCATTTGCTGATTGGGAAGGGACGTGAGCACAATCCCCAGATGCAGGGCAGAAAAGAAAGCGGGCCTTTCTGACTTTGGTTTTGAAAACCTAAGTTTTTAGGGGAATAGAGACAAAGTTTGGGGAAAATAGCATGCTAGAGAACACTACCCCCCCCTCCCTTGCCGCCCTCTACTTCCAGTTAACAGCACTTCTAAAAGTAGAGAAAAATCCCCTAGGCAGTGTAGAAGGAATTAGAGCAACTATGCACCCCTAACTCTGGGGTCAGGACCTCAGGAGCCATGGAGACCTCAGGGAGGCATGGGGCAGCTTGCCCAGCCTCCCTGTCTCCGATGGCCCAGGAGCAGCAGAGTGAATGCTGGGCACTCCCAGTGGCCTGGGGAGAGAGCTGAATCCTGAAGCTGCAGCCAAAACAATGGCTGTCCCAGCAGAGGCTTGGCCAGGTGGCCTTGAAGAAAGTCACCCCAGTGTCTTGGCTTCAGAAAATCAGTCACAATGCTAAGGAGGAGGGGTCATGAATCAACCGGGATTGACGTTCTGCCATTCCGGCGGCAAAGGTGTCTCAGCGGAGTTCCGGGAGAAGAAAGACATCTCCCTTAAACATCTCTGAGTTTACTGCTTAACACATATTTTGCCTTCATATGGATCTTCTAACAAACATTTAAATGACTAAGTCTAAGGGTGGGGGGTGCCTGGGTGGCTCAGCCGGTGAAGCGTCCAGACTCTTGATTTCGGCTCAGGTCATGATCTCAGGGTCGTGAGATGGAGCCCCAGGCAGGGTTCAATCTCTGTAGTGTAGAGTCTGCTTGAGATTCTCTCCCTCCCTCCCCCTCTGCCCCTCCACCCCCCCCTCAAATACATAAATAAATAAAATCTTAAAAAAAAAATAAATGACTAAGTCTAATGTTAAAAAAGAGTGAGGGGGATGGGTAGAGGACCCATCCCTTCTAATGGAGAAGACTGCCCCCCTGGAGGGATGGAGTGGGGCGTGGCCAGTGAGGCTGTCTGCCTTGCTTGTGTTCCAGCCCCTGCCTTCAGGACCTCAGACTTCACTAAACAAGTCATCCTCACCGTATGTTCTTCGGAGTTCTGGCTCCTCCATCCTAAAGCACCTTAATGAAGTCCTCACATGCAAGGCATGGCTCTTGTCTTGAGCATTTAGAAGGACGCCACGGTGGGTCCCCAGCAACACCCCAGTATCCTCCTGGAGCAGAGCTAGGGGGTGAGGCTTGTCCCCCATACAGGAGTGATTGTCTGGGGATCTGAGGCTCAGATCGAGGACCGAGGACACCGAGGCGGGGCCGCCTGGGGCTCCAGAGTCCTGGCGTTACTCTCTGTGCCGTCCATGTCCCGGCCACGCCCGTGTTAGGTATGGGGAAACCGATGCTTCCGCCCTGTTTATTAAGAGCCAGGACGGTCTCTTCTAATAGTATGTTCAGCCTGTACCTTAACCCCAAGAACATAAAAATAGGCATTCCGAAACGCATTGAATTCATACACACCTTTGCTGTGATCCCATTTCCTCCAAACGCTCAGAAATGGGACACATGGGAAATGGAAGACAGACCGAAAATATTTGCTCGACTGGCACCACGGGTTAGGGTGGACAGGGGAGGGTAAACACACACACCTTCCACACACACGTACCCTGCAGGTCGGGCCCTGGATTGGGGCCCTTTCAAGGCCGTTGAGGCTAGGCTGCCAAGTTCAGGGTTGCCCTGGGCCATGCTGTGCTGGGGTGAGGCCAGGGGTGCTCAGGTCAGAGAAACACAGCATCCTGGAGCTCTGTGACAGCCCCTGCCCCCACTGTCCAGGCCTCCCAGAGAGGCCCTGGGGCGGTCACCCTGAGCTGAGAAGGCCATCGCCACTCTGGGGTTGGAAAAGGGTCAAGTGGTCGGAGGACTTCTAGCTCATTGCTAAATAAAGCCTAGCTCCTCTCTAGGGTCCCACGGCCCCTTCCCCCAGAGCCCACTCCCAGTACACGTCGAAGCAGCCCAGCTCCAGGGAGCACTGAACTCGCTCACCCTGCCAGCAGTTGGGCCATGACGTGCCAGGCCTCTTACTCATCCTGGAGTCATCAGTCATGTTTCCAGGAGTGTGAGTAATTCGGGGAGGGTGGGGGAGGGGAAGGGGCAGGAGATATTGTAGAGGCAATGGGGCCCCCGATGAGCCCTCATCCCTCTTGCTGCAAAGCTGGAAAGGCTCCTCCTTTGGAGAAGGGATGCATCTTTAGTCTGCTTTCGTGTGTGGACTGTGTGTGTGTAAATGCGGGAGGTTTAAGGAAACTGGAAGCCAGAGTGTCAGGGACTTCCCCCTTCAGCCCCAGGCAGCTGAGAAAGTGTGGTAGCCCAGACAAGGGATGCTGGTACGGCAGCTCTGGGACTTATTAGTAATCTACGAACTCACATGTCTATGACATGTTTCGTGTGTCCCTCTGAGGGGCTTGAAGGGCAGAGAGGTCAAGTGAAGGCTAATGTCCCAGAACTGGGAAATAGCAGGGATGAGAGTAGAACCCAGGTGCCTTGGCTAGTCCAGAACCTACACCTCTGGACCGGGAGGGCTTTCTGTGACCAGACGGCTTTGCCAGCCTTTGGACTTGTTTTTTTCTGCAAGATCCGCTTTCCACAGCTAGGCTTGGCCTGGCCCAGAGAGTTGTCTCCCGACTTTCTCACAGCACACTCTCACAGAGGTCCCAGCAGTGGCGGCTCCCGGGAGGTCCCAGACCATGTTTCTCTCCTCCAGCTCTGAGGCTTGGCTGCCTTTGGGGAGCCTTGGGGGGCCTTGGGGGAGATGAATTCCAGGGGACTGAGGGGGGTGGGTCGGAGTGTCATCCTTCTCCGGGCGCACTCCCTCCCGCCAGAGAACGGTCGTGATACAGCCTTCCTTCCCTGAAAGAAGAGACCCTGCAGAGAACACACCTGGAGAAGAAACTTCTATTTTGGGAGCACCTGGACATCGTGCTCTGTCTGACACGAATGAGCTTTGCAGCTCTTCACAAAAATTCCCCATGAGGCAGGCAGTATTATCTTCACTACCCAGACAAGGAGACTGAGACCTCAGAGGCCTTATAACGTGGGCAACATCACCCAACTTGTGACTCAAGGAGGCAAACTTTAATCCAGATGGGACGGCTCGGTGCTCAGTCCACGGAATCATCCTGCCTTCAGCAAGCCTCCAACATCTGGGGATTACATCCTAAACCTCCTCTCTCGGATGCCAACCTCAGATAGAGATCAAAGGGACATTGTCATAGGAGAATGACTTTTTGAGATCAGAGCCTCTTATCCGGTGAATTGTGTGCCCCTCCCCCAAATGCTGAAGTCCTAATGGGCCTGAATTTGGAGATAGGGTCTTTAAAGCAGTCATTAAGTTAAAACAACATCATGGGGGCCCCAGTCCAATGGGACTGGTGTCCTTGTAAGAAGAGGAGAGGAGGACACAGACACAAACATGGGGAAGACCACGGCAAGACACAGGGAGAAGGCAGGCACCTGGAACCCTTCAAAAACAAACCAACCAACAAACCCAATCCTGCGGACCCCTTGATTCTGGACGTCTCTCTCCAGAACTGTGAGAAAATAAATATCCACGTTTAAGCCATCTGGCCTGTTACAGAAGCCCTTCAAATGAATTCGGAGCCCCTTTTAAAAATCCCAGTTGTGTTCCTAGCTGCTGCATACAGTAGGCGCCAAATCCATGTGGGTCAATGGGCTGAAGGAAGGAAATACCAGGAACACCGAGCCTCTCCGACAGGCAGAGAGAATTCAGATTTTGATTTTTATAACCAGCCTCCGTCCTCCTGTTGAAACTTCCTGTTTCTGAGGAACAGAGATTTTTACAGATCCCAGAGGACATCCAGTAAACCCAACAGCTATTACCAAATAATTCTGGTTTTGATGAGCTCAGCGGGTATGAATCAGAAGCAGGCAGAGTGGCGTTTCCTTTGAAATAGACCCAAGGTTAAACGTTAGAGGGAGAAGCAAAAATACATTTGGGGATTTATTGCCGGCAAGGAAATATTGGCAATGTTGGCACCTGAGGCCAGGTGGAAATGGTCTTTCCTTCCCCCTGTGGGGGCAGAAACCGCCGCGGGCCCAAACGAGGGAGACATTGCCTTTGCTCACACAGAAGCCATCTCCTGGTCTCCAGGGGCCCATCCTCACGGGTCTCACCTGGGTCTCCTATTTGTAAAAGAGAATTCCGGTGGGAGGTGGGGGGGTCCTTCCTGGGAGCCCTCGTCATCTTGGTGGGCTGTGGCCTCCAGGAGGACTTGACTTCAATTCCCTCAGGAGGAGCCCCGCTAGCACCACCCGGGTTGTGGGGAATGGAGGCAGGGAGAGAGCACCCGGCGAGGAGCTGCGCAGCCCCTGGCTCAGGGAGCGGGGCTCCTGGACGGGCAGTGGGAGCAGAGAGGGCCTGGCCGAGAGGGCCACACTGCACAGTGAAGCCTGACTGTTTTAAGGGCACCCTGTGCCACTGGCTCCGGCGGAGAGGGACTACTAAGTCCTGCGGAAGGTGAGTTCAAGCAGGAGCCCCTCAGGAGCCTGGGTGCCTGCGGGCTTTGGGAGCTCGGACAGCCCCGGCTTCTGATTCTGGCTCTGCCACGTGTTGGCTGAGAAGCCGGGCCCGGGCACCCTGCATCGCAGCCTGTCCCTGCCTTTCCATCCGTCGGCTGGTCCTCTGCGGGTCGCTGGAGGGTGGCGTGGGGAATGTGTGGCAGCACTTTCAGCACAGGTCGAGCCCCTCTGGAAACCCGTCCTGTGTCCTGAGCACACCCGGCATCTGTCTGTCAGCCCTTTGCTTAACCACAGGAGACTCTCCTCAGCTGGGGGGAAGGGGCTGGGCGGGAGAGGGGGGGCGGTTGGGGGGGGGTCTGACCACACGCTCCAGGGCTTTCCCCTTCAGGGGGCCTCACTGCCTGGAAATAGCCTTTGAACTCCTTTAGGACCTGCCTCCTTTACCCCCTCAAGCTCCTTTCTCCCCCGCCTCTCCCTTCACCCTCTCAGGAACTACTTACAGTTCCCCAAACCTCCCCTCCCACCCTCCGTGCCTTCAAGCACGGATCTCCTTCCTGGGCCTGAAACTCCCTACCCCTCCCTCCTTCCCCTCCCTCTGTCTGGCTCCGGCCTACTCCTCCCCCGGGGACTTATCCCAGACATCCCTTCCCCACGGGGCATCTTTCCTGGCACCTCCCTCTGAAAGGAGCCTTGCCTCCCTCCCCCAGGCCCCTGCACACCTACACCCTGCCGCTCTCTCTCCCTCCCTGCTGCCTAGTCCAGGGTCTGAAACATAATAACAGCTCAATAAACACGTGTTGACGGAATTAGTGACTTACTAAATGAATGACTTCTGGTTACAGGGGCCAGGCTCCTCACTTGAGTCGCAGGGCCCCAGTCACCATGCTTTGCTCCCACCCACTGACCTGGGTGAAACACTCCCCGTGATGACATCACTACCTACCCTCAATTCTCAGAATCACCCATGCCTTTTTCTTCTCCTTTCGCTCCTGTCTGCTTCGCAGCCCCTCCCCCTCCTTCCTTTTCATCCTTCTCTGGGGCTGGCACATCTAAATAAGGCAACACTCCCCCAGGACCCGGGTATTGTCATGATTTTCACCCAGTTATGACTCCTGGGTAATGGTGATATAGAACCATGAGATCTGTCCCTGGGTGGGAGGTAGGACGGATGTGATTCCTGTGGGACACCTAGGGTTGGACAGACACAGGGACCTTTGTAGACGTGGGACTGTCCTGCTCTCCAGCTAACGGAGGGGGACCTGGGAGGACACAGGTGGGGGAAGGAGGAGGATGTGTGGCATGGGGTGTGGAACCTGGCAGAAGGTTTCAGCCGCATTCCAAGGCATCTCTGGTCCTGGCATGGGTGTGGAGGGGGCACCGCCTTCGCCCACACGCTCACACCTGGCTGCCTACCATCCCTCGGGGAGGGCAATCACTGTCCCCCAGGAGCCCGAAGGTGACTGCTCCAGCCATGAGCCCAGGCCAACCCCAGGGACATCACTGCCTCTTTCATTTCCTTTTGTCTCCTTTTGCCCCTCCTTTCCTTTTCCCCAAGACTCTCCCCCATTTCATGAACTGCCGGGTTGTGTTTTAGCATAAGTAATGAGGGGCTGGCCGTTCAGAGCGTGCCTCTAGATCACTGCCATTTCCCCGTCATGCACTTTTCCAGGAGAATGAAAAAATAAATTGGGAAAATTTCTGGAAAATTGAGGTTTATGGGATCATAGAGAAGATGGGATATTTGTAACTGTTTTTTTTTTTTGAAATACCACAAGTATTTAAATAGAAAGTAGCTTCTGAAACTGGAGAAAAAGTAATATTATGATGAATAAAAAGACTGCGACTCCATGTATCCGGTGGCAAGAATTGACCCCGAAAGGTTGGTTTGTAAATAAGTAAAACTACCTAAACCCAAGAAGGGTAGATAAATCAAAGGATGGTTCTTTGTAGGTTCTTTTTTTTTTAAAGATTGTATTTATTTATTTGTTTACTTATTTATTTATTGAAAGAGAGGGTGCACGCACAAGTGGGGGGAGGGGCAGAGAGACAGACAGAAAGAATCTCAAGCAGGCGCCCCACTGAGCATAGAGCCCAATGGGGGGCTCAATCCCATGACCTTGAGATCGTGACCTGAGCTGAAACCAAGAGTCAGACGCTCAACTAACAGAGCCATCCAGGTGCCCCATTTCTTGCTAGGTCCTTAAGGGGCAGGGGGGGCACTAGTTGGTCACGCCGCAGGACCCCAGCCCCCCCCCCCGTCACTCTGTATTCCTGTGCTGCCTTGGAGGGGAGCCCTGGAGGGCAGGGGTTGTGCGCATCACCCCTCTCCCTGTCCCCAGAGCCTGGCATAGGACCTGGCACAGTAAGTAGGGTGACCATATAATCCATCACCCAAACTGGGACACTCCAAGAGTGAAAGGAGGCAATTAATAACGACATCAGGACAACAGCTGGAATTTGACACGAATGAATGAATGAATGAGTGAATGATTCTTTAAAAGGTAGTAGCTGTTGGCACCACAGCTGCCTATGTCTATTGGTGTTACTATATGATAGAAGATTCCACTGTGTGGACCACGTTGCATTTTCAAGCCCATCTCTTGTCTTTCTCCTGCAGGTAAGAACTCGTGCAATGGGGGAGCTGAGCTGGGGCAGAAGGCCTGGGCTGGTGCCTCTCTGAGCCTCCTCCATGGCTTGCCTGGGCGCCAGGCGCTGAGCTGGGCGCTTTCTGTTCTTTATTGCCTGGAATCGTCACACCAGCCTTACGAAATGGATAATCTTATTACCTTTTGCAGGTGAGTCACCTGAGGTTTAGAGAAGTTAAATGATGGGCCCCACGTCACACAGCTACCGATGCCAGAGCTGCAACCGGGCCCAAGTCTGTTGGACATCTGAGCACTTAGAATACTTCCTAGTCCTGCCCTCGGTACAGCCTTCGAGAGGCCTGAAGACAGACTTCTGGGGCGTCCTGTTTCAGGAAGCAGGCCTGCGCGCCTCTGCTCTGTGCCTTGGCGCCCCACTCATCTCAGGTCCACGGCTGGAGCCATTGGGGCCAGGAGCAGGATCCTCTCTGAATGGGAACAGTGTGCTCCCCTCCCCACCGCCCCGGAGGCCATCCTGTGTCCCACTGCGATCGCAGGGCAGAGTGCTAGTGGGGACAGTGGCCGGGCCAGGATGGTGAGAAGTGGGCTCTTTGTGGGACGCAGCTTTCTGGTCCCGCCAAGGACACTGAAGGCAGAGTGTTGTGCCTGAGTTCTCAGGGCGAAGGACAAGGACAGATCAAGGTCAAGGACAAGGCAGATCCCTACCCCTGGCCGAGTGCTCTATTAGCCCTTCTATCCGCTGCCTCCTACCCTCCCCATTCTCATACCAGGCTCTTATTGGGCTGTGGAGTTTCCTTCACACCTGGCCTGATCGCTTCTTCCAGAACAGCCACCTACATACAGCCCAGTCCCCACCCATCGGGACAGCAGGCCCCATGGTCTGAGAGGTGTCTAGCCCAGGTGAACCACACTGCGCCTGAGATCCTGGGGGAGACACTGGCAGCGGCCTGGCCAGGCCAAAAGGGAGGAGAAGGGAACAGTGTCAGGACCCCTCTTCCCTAATAGGATTCCCAGGTCCCTGGGGGGCTCTGCCTGCTTAGGAGCTCTGGGAGGTAGGTGGGGAGCACGAGAGGAGGTGGGCCAGGCTGGGTCTAGGCCAGGAAAGGCCTCAGGCAGGGCTCTGTCGGGCACTCTACCCCCTCACCACATCCCCCCCCCCACCCCAACCTGCCGCCTCTGTTCCCCCAGACTGGCTTTGCCCATGGCTGCCAGGCACTCTGGAGACTTGGAGGCGAAGCACAACTGACTGGCGCCCTCTAGTGTCTGCCTCTCAAGGCCCAGGTGCCCCTCTGAGGAGCAGGGCGTAGGGTACCCCACTCCCCTGTGCCAGGCTGGGGAGAATCCCCAGGACCCGTCCTTCATCTTCCACACCAGGTCACTTCTGAGAGTGAGAGGGGGCTCTGCAGACACATAATGGGACTGCCCGGGGCAAGTCAGGGCACTGGGTCAGAATCACCCCCTCCCCACAGCAGCCACCAGAATCCTCTCTGGGAGCCAGCCCATGGAGTAAATGGAGCACTCGTGAAGTCCCGAGCCCAAGGCCTGGGAGAGGAGGCAATCAACGCGCATGTGATCGATAAATAACTATGAGCTCCACTTGGCGGTCACCATCTGTTTGGTTGGGTCTGGGCCCCATTTCCAGTGGGGTAGACTAGGAAAGCTGCATCTAAAGCTCCTTCTGAAGCAGGAAGGCAGAGTCTAAGTTCTAGAGTCTGGCACAGAGCAGGAGGGCAGGTCGTGGGGCTCAGCGCGTGTTGATGGATGGAGCAAACCCAGAAGGTCAGCCTGCACTTGATCAAGCCAGCCCTCTCGCTATTTCTGATCTTGCTGGGGAGTCCGGAAGGAAAACCGCCCCTCCAGCAAGAGAAGGACATCCTGACCCAGTGCCTCTTCCTACTGGTTTTGCAGATGGGCCCTCCCTCTTCCCACCTGTCGCGCTTGTACCAGCCCTAGAGATGACTTCTGCTCCACTGGGCGCTCTCAGTGACTAACACAGGCAAGTGTGTGGGCCACCACTTGTCCTCACCTCAACCCCACCTCCCTGCCCTATGTCCTCATCTCTGCCTTGTGGCTTCTGGGGGAAGGCCTCGGGGAGTTGTGATGGTCCCCCCACCACCACCAGAGCTCCCTGCAGTGGGCGTGGGCTGATGCAAGCTGGCAGCTTCTGTGACCCCTGTACCGGGTCAGGCCGAGCACCGGGCTTGAGCTTAGCCTCAGGGAGTTGGCAGCTGTGGGGGAAGCAGTCATATATGCATAAACAGGGTGGAAGGCTCCAGTGGTCAGAGCCGGGGCAGAGGGCCCACAGCGGGCTCTGGAGTGTGGGAGAGGGAAGGCATCTTAGGCCCAGAAAGAGGAAAAGATTCTGCAGGAGGAGTGCAAGATTTCCACAGGTGGAGGTGGGTGAGGGCGGGACAGGGCTCCACTTGGGGGCTCCCATGGGGAGGAATCTGGGGGGCACTTCTGGTGTGTATATGTGCGCGTGCATGCATGTGTAGGTATGATTCGGGGTGGCATGTAAGTGACTTTGTTCAAGTCTGTGAGATTTGGAGCTGGGAAAATGTCATTTGGAAGATCTCTCCTTGGCATAGGGGTGAGGGGCAGGTATGCGCCTTGTGCGGGAAAGGAAGCCTTGAGTTGGCTTTTGTGTTCCTGAAACCAGTTTGCCCACATCCATGGCTTCTGTGCCCCATGAAGGACATGTCTGGAGCCCTGCGTGTCTGGGCCTGCGAGGCAGCGGTGCCTACGGGAGGTTAGCTGTCTCCCCAGGAGCTCTCTGCACGGGGTCCCCCGCCACTGTTGGAGTGGAGGGACATCTCTGCCCCATCCCCCTGCTGCTCACGTAGCCCCCACCCTCAGCCAGCAGGCACGGGCTCAGCCCCAGGCAGCCCCCAGTGCAGGCAGCGCTCCTCTCTGTAGCCCCCTTTCTCTCCTCAGGGCCTGGCTCTTACACAAGGTTTCCTTCTCCTGCTCACACTCACGAGTTTGCACGACCGGCAACACACACAAGCACAGGGTGTAATGAAAGAGGTCAGCTTCCGCCCTCTACCAGCTATGTGGCCTTCAGCAGGTCAAATGCCTTGAGCCTCAGTTAGCTCATCTGTAAATTGGGGATAATAACATTTAATGGGACTTATCTCATGGGGTTGTCATGAGGAGCACTTGAGATGACACATGTGCAAACGCTTCGCGGAGGGCTCCGCTGATGGACGGGGTGATTATTGCTGTGTCCATGCCACACGTGACCCAAGCAACACCCGAGAAGGGAAACACGGGCGCTGAGTGTGTTTGCTTCACTCCCTCAGTAACTATGAAGCCTACTGTGTGCCGGGCACTGTTCTCAGCACGTGGGATATGCAAACAAATAAAACCCAAGATCCTTGCTGTCTTGGAGTTTGCTTTCTAGGGGAGGGATCCCCCACACCTCAATCTACCCAGCACACATTGGGACCTCTTGCCCACACCCACAAACCCAGCCGAGAAGGTCAAGCAATGTGGGGTTGCTAGGAATTCTCTCGCTGAGTGCCTCACAGCCACCCAGTGGCCTGGGCAGAAGCGCTCGAGTTGACTATCAAGGTCCTTCTGATGCTTGCTGGAACATTCAGAGCCCTGCAGCAAGAAGAGAGTTCCATCATGAAGTCTAATCGCCCATTTTACAGATGGGGAAACTGGGGTCCAGAGAAGTTTAACTGCCTTGCCCCAGGTTCAGCAGCTGGCCAGGAATGAGATTACTCAGTCGGTCAACAAGCATTTGTTCAGCTCCTGCCCTGGGCCATCCAGTGTTGTGAGCGCTAGGGACGGTCTCCACCTTGGTGGGGCTTACATTCCACTGGGCGGCAGTGTAAACGAAATGATGTAGGCAAGGAGGTACGTTCAGGTAGTGACGAGTGCCGGGCAGAAAGCCAGAGGGGACGATGGGTGGAGCAGAGGCTGGGGGTTAGAGTGGTCAGGGAAGACCTCACCGGGAGGTGACATTTAAGCTGGAGGGGAAGGGAGGACTTGTAGGACTCCAGAGAGCTCCTCTCTACTTTATCCAAAGGCAAAGGAATGCCTGTTGTTCCTGCCCAAGGGAGAAAAAGAAGCATCAGAAGAGAGAAAGGGGCTGGGAGCTCTCCTGGGGGAGAGTTGGGCTTTCTGAGCCTGGGAACTGCATAGCTGGTATGAGGAGCCGGCCGGCAAATCTGGGGGTGCTCTTATTTTGTTCTGTTTTTTTTTGTTGTTGTTATTGTTTTGTTTTGTTTTGTTAGTAGACTTTTTATTTTGGAGTGTTTTTAGATTCACAGCAAAATTGAACAGCGAGTGTGGAGTTCCCATGTACCCTATCTATACCCCACTTCCCCCTGCAAGCACAGTCTCCCCCACCATCAACACCCCCACCCCACCCCTGCCAGAGTGGCTCACCTGTCCCAGTGCAGGAACCCAGTCTGACACATTGTGATCACCCCGCATCCACGGGTTTCATTATGGTTCACTCCTTGGGCTGTGCGTTCCATGGGTTCTGACAGATGTCTGACAACACCTATAGAGTCGTCTTACTGCTCTGAAAATGCCCTGTGCTCACCCTATGCACCCTTCTCTCTCCCTGTCCCCGCCATCCCTGGCAACAATTAATCTTTCTCCAGGTCTTATCCCTGTAATCCTACAGTAGGGAGACTCTTTAGATTGGCGGCTTTCACTTGCGAATTTGCATTTAAGGTTCCTCCATGAATTTTTACAGCTTGATCACTCATTTATTTTAAGCCCTGAATAAAATTCCATCGCACGGATGTAGGGGCTGCTTTTGGCTTGGTTTGGTTTTTTTTTGGGGGGGGGGAGGGCTTCTGCCTAACTTCTCCTGAAGTGATCTCAGCCAGCAAGCCCTTTCCTTCCCCCCCAAGGCTGCACCACCCCCAGTGCCCAACAGGTGGCCACACTACCCTGTTTCGGCTTTGAGCAGCCAATGGCTGCTCCCCACGGGCCACCTCTGTCTCACTCCCCTGCCCAGGCACCTGGGAACAGCTGAGCTACACTTCTGAGTTTGGGGAAGGAAGAGGACCTGGAACATTTTGCCATTTCTGTCCTTCAAAGAAAGAGAAATTCTAGTGCCTGGCCCTCACACAGTTCTGTCTTCTAGAAGACTAGAAACTTCTAGAAAGTCTGGCCCTCATAATGGGATCTGATCCCAAGTAGGTAGTTCTCTGTGAAGACAGACCTGTTTGTACAGGGTGTTTGGGGCGGGGGCGGGAGGGGGGCGCTCCCTGGGGTAAGGAGAAAGGATGCTGGTGTATTTTGATCTTGGGGCTGGCAGCCTAAAAGGAAAAATATTTCTGATGAAGGAGGCTGGTGTCTTTTGTCAGCAAGATTGAACCATGGCAACAATGAATAGATAACACAGAATGTAGTGTGTGTGTGTGTGTGTGTGTGTGTATACACACACTGAATATTATTCAGCCTTAAAAAGGTAAAATTCTGTTAAATGTTACAGTGTGAATGAACCTTGAAAACATTTTGCCAAGTCAAATAATCCAGACACAAAAGGACAAATATTGTGTGATTCCATTCATGATGTATCTGGAGTAGTTAAATTCAAGGAGCCAGAAAGTAGCATGGTGGTTTTCAGGGACTTGGAATGGAGAATGGGTAGTTATTGTTTAAGAGGTACAGAGTTTTAGTTTGGGATGACAACAAGTTTTTGGAAAATAGATGGTAGTAATGGTTGTACAGTGTTGTGAGTGCATTTCATGCCACTGAATTGTACATTTAAAAGTGATTAAAATGTTAAATGTCATGTTATACAGATCTTCCTCCATATATGATGGGACTGTGTCCTGATAAACTCATCATAAATTGAGAATGCCTGAAGTCAAGGGATGTCTGTGTGGCTCAGTTGGTTGAGCCTCTGACTCTTGGTTTTGGCTCAGATCCTGGTCTCTGGGTTGCAAAACTGAGCCCCGTGTCAGGCTTCATGCTCAGCATGGAGTCTGCTTGAGATTCTCTTCCTCTGTCCCTCCCCATCCTCGTGCGCTCTCACTCTCGCTCTCAAATGAATAAACAAATCTTGGGGGGGGGGAAAAAAGAAAACATCCTAAATAGGAAATGCTGAACATCATAGCTTAGTGTAGCTGAACTTAAATGTGTTCAGAACACTTACATCAGCCTACGGTTGGGGTAATCACTGGAGGAAAAGCCTATTTCATAATAAAGTCTTGAGTATCTTATGTAATTTATTGAAAACTGTACTGAAAGTAAAAAAAAAACAAATAACTCAGAACATGCATATGGTTACAGAGAGTTGTGGGTGTGTTGATCGCTGGCGCTCATGATGGTGTGGCTGACTGGGAGATAAGGCTCTCGCTGCTAGTGCTCAGTATCACAAGAGGGTTATCTGTGTATCACTGACCTGAGGAAAGACCAATATTCAAAATCTGAAGTATGATTTCTACTAACTGTGCATCACTTTCACACCCTCATACAATAGGAAAATCATAAATCAAATTATCATAAGCCTGGGACTGTCTATATATATGTGATCATAAAAAAACTTTTTTGTAAAGCTGATTAAACCAGGATTATAAAGTCCACAGAGTTTATCTTGTTCTTTCACCATTGTTCACACACGCATGTGCACACACACACACACACACACACACCCTCCAATCTGACATGGAGTCCTATGTTTGCCATCAAACACTTCAAGGCTGGACATCTCACTACCTTGAAAGAGCACTGACCCGCAAGTGGAAAGTCCTGTATTGGTGTCTAATAACCGAGCCTTTTCTTCCTCATATGTAAATGGGGGTACTAATACTTGTCCCGTTCTTGTTAGAAGTGTTCAGGATCCGTGAGGTCATATATGTGAAAGTACTTTGTAAACTCTAAACCCCTCCATACCAATAAATGATCATTAGGTTATCATCTTGTTGACCTTACAACAGCCAGGTTTTCTTCCCAGCAAAATGAGTTTATTCAGAAATCGAAGAGGAATTGCAATTCGGGACAGGCAAGCTACAGTAAAAGCCTCGGAAAGTGAGAGAACAAAGGAGAAGAACCCTCTTGTATTGAGTAAAAGGGGGAAGTTGGGAGGGGCTTGTTATAAATGAAAAGTCCACTGGAGTAAACGGGGAATTTGAAATGTAATGCCTTTTCATTGGCTGAGTTGTGAGTCTCTCATTGGCTGGGCTCTTGCTGGTCAAAGAGAAAATCTTCCTTCCTCTTCCCTCAGTGGTCAAGTAGGCTTCTTCTGGTTCAGAATTTAAGGTCCATCTCTTCCTGTTGGGTCTGCAAGGCAGTATGTGTAGTCCAACCTGAGAGCTCCCCCTTCTGGCCTCCCAACTCCATTTTTAATGAGATGCCCTTGACTCAGTTCACAGTCCAGGTCATTGCCTCCAGCTGGGGACAACTCTAATTGTTGGGAAGTTCAGGCAGAATTGTGAAACAGAAAAGGTTGCTCTTGGTATCACTTCACCTCTTACATAATATGTCTTAGAATGTTCCTTTCCTTTAGCAACTTCGTACTGCATCCAACCCCTTATAATCGCGGGCAGTGCTAACTTCCTGCCTGTATCTTATCTCTTAGAACTTTATGTCATGCTGGTATCACACTTGGAACGCTTCTGATGCTGGATGTGTGGTTTTTCCCCCACACAAAGCAATTCTATGACATCAGTGGGGTGTCCTCTAATTTAACACAATTCTGACATTGTCTACCTGGAGGTAGCATCAGGTCCCATAGGTTAAGGGCTCAGTCCTACAAGACTGCCCCACCCCCTCACTTCAGATGCCAATAGAAAGTCCAAGTTGTTCTCCATGCTTCTTACTGATTAGCTTTAATTCGGAGGTTCCCACAACTGCCTCTTCAGGTTTGATTAATTTGCTAGAGCAGGCCACAGAGTTCAGGAGAACAGTTTACTCACTATTTGCTGGTTTGTTTTATTTTATTTATTTTTTTAAGATTTTATTTATTTATTTGAGAGAGAGAGAGACAGTGAGAGAGAGCATGAGTGAGGAGAAGGTCAGAGGGAAAAGCAGACTTCCCATGGAGGGGAGAGCCCGATGCGGGACTCGATCCCGGGACTCCTGAGCTGAAGGCAATCACCCAACCAACTGAGCCACCCAGTTTGTTTTAAAAGGATATGATAAGGGATACAGATGAACATCCAGATGGAAGAGATGCATACGGCAAGACATGTGGGAAAGGGTGAGGAGCTTCCATGCCCTCTCTGAGCACTCCACTCTCCCAGCACCTCCATGTGTTCACCAACCTTGAAGTTCTCCAAACCCAATACTATTGGGATTTTATGGGGGCTTCATCATGTAGGTGTAATCAGTTATTAATGCCCTTTCCAGCCTTTCTCCCCTCTCTGGAGAATGGGGTGAAGCGTTAAAAATTCCAAGCTTCTCCATCATGGCTTGGTCTTTCTAGTGACTAGCCCCCATCCAGGAGCCCACAATGATTCACCTCAACAGAACAAAAGACACAGCTGTCACCCAGGAAATTCCAAGGGATTTAGGAGCCCTGTGTCAGGGACCAGGGTCAAAGACCAAATATTAGAAAAAAGATGCTCCTAGAGCTCTTATCACTTAGCAAATTATAAGGGTTTTAAGAGTTCTGTCCCAGGAACCAAGGGTAGAGACTAATATATACATTTTTTATTATTTTACAGAAACCAAGGTGCCACATACTCCAGAAAGCCTTTCCAAGTACTCCCTCCTTCTTCCTTCACCTGAGCCAGATGGAGTTTGAGAATCTATGTGATGAAATGAATATACAAATGGAATTATAATGACCCAGGTTTGAAATCTGCCATCATTTGCTATGCACGTAACCTTGACAATCACTAAACCTCTCTGAGCCTCAACATCTCTCTGTAAATTCATGGCAGCAAATTATTTAAGAGAATGGTCATGAGGATTAAATGATATAGCATAGCCAACAGTGCTAGAAATAGTGATGCTCAGTAAATACTAGTTTCCTTCTTTGAGCTCTCATAGACCTTTATCTGAGCTTCCAGCCCTGTATTATAGGTATTTGTATCATTCATTCATTCAACAAACATTTAAATATGGGGACGCCTGGGTGGCTCAGTTGGTTAAGCGGCTGCCTTCGGCTCAGGTCATGATCCCGGCGTCCTGGGATCGAGTCCCACATCGGGCTCCTTGCTCCGCAGGAAGCCTGCTTCTCCCTCTGCCTCTGCCTGCCACTCTGTCTGCCTGTGCTCGCTCGCTCTCTCTCCCTCTCTCTCTGACAAATAAATAAATTAAAAAAAAAAAAAAAAAGATTAAAAAAAAAAAACATTTAAATATGAAGGCAATCGTGTTATGAAGAAAACTAACATAAGATGAGGGAGGAAGACAATGTGTATTGTGCTGTTAGTTTGTTTAGGATGGTTAGGAAAGACCTCACAGATAAGGCATCCTGTAGAGAGAGAACTGAGCAAGTGAACCCTGTGGATATCAGAGTATTGGAGTGAGAGCTAAGTCCCTGGGGCAGGAGCATGCTGATATGTTTGGGAAACAGCAAGGAAGCTAAGGTAGCCGCATCAGAGTGAGCAACAGAGGGAGGGAGGAAGGGCAGAGAAGTAGCAGGAGCCACACCACACAGTACCTTTGTAGACTGTGACAAAGACTTCTTTGTTTCGGGTGAGGTGGGAAGCCAGTGGAGAGTGCTGACCAGCAGAGTGAAAGAATGGACATAGGTTGTCGAGGGTCCCTTGGCTGCTGTGTAGTGTTGCTATTGACTACATGGTAGCAAGGGTTAAAATAGAGAAGACTGATTGGCAGCCCTATTGCGTTAACCTGGGTGAGAGATAGTGGCTTAGACCAGGAAGGCAAATAGAGGTAGAAAGAATGGTAGAATTGTGAATATATATTGATTTAAATGTGGAGCCAAGAGTACTTGCTGGGTGTGAGAGAAAGAGCTAATGCCAAGGGGTTTTGTTTGTTTGTTTGTTTGTTTTTGCCTGGGGAACTGTGAAAATGGATTTCTATCACTGGGATAAGCAAATCTACTGGAAAAGCAGGCTTGGGTGGGACAAAGTAGGGCTGAGAAATTTGGTTTTGTATTCACCTCGTTGTTACCTTGTTACCGTTTCCTATGCTCTTCATTTGTTTCTAATGATCCAAATTTCTCTCCTATATTATTTGCCTTCAGCCTGAGAACTTTCTTTAGCATCTTTTGTGTGCATATTTGCAAATGGTGATTTTTTTTTTTAGTTTCCCTTTATCTGGAAATATCTTTATTTTACCTTCATTTTTGAAGGATATTTTTGCTGGATATAGAAATCTGGTTTGAAAGTTCTTACTTTCAGTTCTTTAGAGATGGTGTTCCACAGTTTCTGGCCTCAATTGTTACTTTTCTTTTTTTCAGCTTTATTGAGATATAATTGACAAAATTGTAAGATATTTAAAGTGTACAACATGTTGATTTGATATCTATATACCTTGTGAAAGGATTCCCCCCATGGAGTTAATTAACACATCCAACACCTCACCTCTTTACCTTTTTGGGAGTGCGGTAGTGAGACCATTTAAATTCTATTCTCTTAGATAAGTTCAATTATACAGTACAGTGTTATCCACTGTGACTAGAGTCACCATGCTAAGATCCTGAGATCTTAATCATCTCATAGCTGAAGTTTTGTAGTCTTTTGCCAACCTATTTCCCCTATCCTCCAGCCTCCTGGCAACCACTTTTCTTCTCTGTTTCTATGAGTTTGATTTTTTTTTTTAAGATTCCACATATAAATGATACCATGCAATACTTGTCTTTCTCTGTCTGGTTTACTTCATTCAGCATAATGCCCTACAGTTTCATCCATGTTGTTGCAAGTAACAGGACTTCCTTTTTAAGACTGAATGATATCTCATTGTATAAATATATCATATTTTCTTGATTCATCTGTTGTCGAACATTTAGGTTGTTTCCATGCCTTGGCTATTGTGAATAGTGCTACAACAAACAAGGGGGTATAGATATCTCTTTGAGATAATGGTTTCACTTCCTTTGGATATACATCCAGAAGTATGATTGACAGATCATATGGTAGTTCTATTTTAAATTTCTTGAGAATGCTTCATATTGTTCTCCATAGTGGTTTAACCAGTTTACATTCCCACCAGTGGTGTATGAGCATTCCCTTTTCTCCACATCCTCACTAGCATTTTTCTCTTGTCTTTTAGACAATAGCCACTCTAACAAGTATGAGGTGATATCTCATTGTGGTCTTGATTTGCATTTCCTTGATGTTGAATATCTTTCCATGTACCTATTAGCTATTTGTATGTCTTTTTTGGAAAAAAACGTCTATTTAGGTACCTCACCCATTTTTAAAATTGGGTTGTTTTTCTGCTATTGAGTTGTAGGAGTTTCTTGTGTAGTTTGAATATCACTTTTATCAGATATTGGTCTCCATTATTTGATGAGAAGTTAGGATCATTTGAGTTGTTCCCCCTGCCCCCATAGGAAATGTAATTTTTTTCTGGCTACCTTCAAGATTTTCCCTTTATCTTTGGCTTTCAGCAATTTGACTAGTGTGCTTAAAGGAAGTTTTCTTTGTATTTATCCTACTTGGGATATACTGGTCTTCTTGGATCTGTAAATGCATGCATGTCTTTCACCAAATTTGGGCTATTATTTCTTCAAAAAATGTTTTCTGTTTGTTAGCCTCTCCCTTTCCAGAGGATTCAGTTACATGTATTAGACATTTTGGGGTTGTTTCTTAGGCTTCTGAGTCTCTGCTCATTTTTTTCCCCCAAGCTTTTTTCCCCTCCTTCTTCAGACCGGATACTTCCTACTGATCTGACTTTAAGGGTTTTGACTTTCTCTGGTGTCTTCATTCTATTGTTAACCCTACCCACTGAATTTTTTTATTTCAAATATTGTGGGGTTTTTTTTTTTTTTCTAGAATTTTCACACAGGTTTTTTAATAGTTTATTTCTCTACTGAGGTTCTCTGTCATTTCATTTGTTATAAACATGTAATCCCTCACCTCATGAATCATAGTTATAACAGCTACTTTAAAATTATGATCTGCTAATTCTAACATCTGGGTCATCTCAAGGTCAATCTCTCTTGATTGTCTTTTTCCTTGAGAATGGGTCACAAATTCCATTTTCTTCATATGTTGAGTAGTTTGGGGTATTCTTGACATTGTGATTGTTAAGTTGTAGAGACTCTAGATTCTCTTATATAGTTTTCCCCTCAAATGCTGACTTGGGGGTTGTTTGAGTGGGCAACTAACTTGGTTGGATCAAACTGTAAATTGTCTCTTGGGCCACAGTTCAAATCTCAATTCAGTAGTTTTATTTTTATCTGGACCACTTAAGCCTGACTCATGCATGCATGGTTCAGAAATTGGCCAGAGATCTGTACTGAGTTTATATACAGAATGTATGGTTCATCCTTTCTGGTTCTCTTTTCCTGGATTCCTCCCCTCACTTTCCAAAGGCTTGGTTGCCTCAAACTCTATCCTTTGATTCTTCAGGTCAGAAGTACTGCGGGTTTTCTGTCATTTTATGTGTCCTGTGTGAATCTACTGTGGCCTGCCTTTAGGTTAATAGCCATAAAACAAACAAACAAACATGGAAAGTCATCCCATGCATTCATTTTCCCAAGTTTTAACTCCTCTCCAGAAACTCCATGTTTTTGTTCATTCCAGAGTATTCAGGTAGTTATTTTTTGTATTTTGTTCAGAGTTCATCATTTTTACTTGCAGGGGTTTGTCTACTAGGAGCTTACTGAGCTACTCTGGAACGAGAACTATCAGTATTTTTGTTGTGGACATATCAAGTTTGAGATTTCCATTAGACATCCAAGTAGAAATATTTACTAGCCAATTGGATATGCACCAGGAGTTCCAGGGAGAAATAACTTAACATTTGGCAGGATATAGTGGAGTATAGTCATGGAAGTAGATAAAACCAATCAAGATATGTGTATACATGTAGAAGAGAAACAAGCCCAGAACCAAAGCCAGGTGCATTCCAGGATGCATGATGAGGAAGAATTAGCAAAGCAGATCAAGAAAGAGTGGACAGTGAGGTAGGGGCAAAACTGTGAAGAGAGTGTTGTCTTGAAGTCCAACTGAAGAAAGTACTTCAAAAAAAGGCAAAGTAGTCAACTGTATTAAAGCTGCTAATAGATTAAGATAAAGATTGAAAACTGACTACTGGATTTAGCAATATGAAGGTCACTGGTAAACCTGAGAATAGTTGTTTTGTTCAAATGGTAGAGTGAGAACTCACTGAAATGAAGCGAAGAGTTGGAGTCCAGGAGCATGGAGAATTCTTTCAAGGAATTTTACCATCAAAGAGAGGAGAAAAATGGGATTGAAGCTGGAGGGATCTATGAAGTCAGGGGAAATTTTGTTTTAATCTTGGAGACTGGGAAAAATCATACCATGTTGGTATGCTTAAACAGGGCATAGTTGAGAGGGAATAACTGGTATGTGGAGAGAGAGAGGAAACAGGAACCTGTGCACAACTAGAGAGCTGTCTTTAGATAGAATTATGAAAGCATGTAGAGATGCTGTTTTACACTGGATGTGATGAGGGTGAGGAAGGGACCATGGGGGGACTAGCCTAGGGGGCACTCAAAAGAAACAGCGGGCCAAAAAGAAATCTTTTTTATTTCTTTTCTTTTTTTTTTGAGAGAGAGTGCATGTATGGGATGGGGTTGGGAGGACGGGGATGGAGGGAGAAGAGGGAGGAGCCAAGGGTGGGGGAGGGAATCTTAAGCAGGCTCCATGCCCAGCACAGAACCCAATGCTGGGCTTGATCTCTTGATCTCAAAAGCCTGAGATCATGACCTGAGCCAAAATCTAGAGTTGGATCCTTAACCACCTGAGCCACCCAGATGCCCCTCCTTTATTTCTTAAGCCAGTTTGTACTGGATTTTGTGTGGCTTAGAACCAAAATCTTCCTAAATGATAAATGTGGGCTTTATACATATTCCAAAAATGATTTATCATAGAAGAGAGTGCTATTATTTATAAGAAATGACTACAAAGTAATGAACCTTCATTCTAATAGACCAGAAAATCTGAGTCTGAATGGGTATCTGCCATTCTTTCAGTTAGTTCTGGGGAACTGTTCCAAAGAATATTGCCACAGATCAAAATATTTTTGGACAGTTTTGCTTTGAATTCTTTCTAAAGTCTGAGTTACATGTTTTGAATACCCTCAAAGACAACAAATCATGGTCTTTCATTGATGCATTTTCTGTTTGATACAGACAAAACTAGCTGGAGTTGAGTCTAGCAAATACCCATTTTAGATGAAAATCCAAAGTACTCCAATGTACTTTAAAAAGTCCAATGTACTCCATAGCCCAAGCATAGAAGAGAAAACAGCATGCATCCTTTGGAATAAAAAGTCATCTCTTAGATTCCTCTTGGTAAGCCTGACTGTTCAACCTTGTGGAATATTTCCAGCAGAAACCATATTACTGATGTCAAGGAAAATAATCAATGTAAACCTCATTTCTGATGTGCAAGAAGTTAAATTTTCTTCTTTGAGGCTATATGTCAAAGTCTCAGTAGACACTGATAATCACTCAACCGTATGTGAGCCAAGAGAGACATGGAAGGGCTTCACTTCCCTGACTTTCCACAGTGAGTCTGCATCTTTAACTAAATTAAAACCACAGCAGGCATTTGGACTGCCAATTTCCCCCAAAACCTTGCATTATTCTGAAGAAACTACAGCATCTAGAAGTATGGGATGAAAATTAGACTAGGGTCAGAAACATACAGGCTTAGTTTCAGTTCTTCTGTTCATTGGCCGTGGAACCTTGGATGAGAAACACATTTGAACCTCAGTTTCCTCATCTGTAGACATTAGTAACTCATATTCTACCCAACAAGATTAAAAGGGGAAAAGCTCACAAAAGTACCTCGTCAAGGGATTGTAGTAGTAGTCAAGGGCTCAGTTGGGCGAGAAAAGGGAAGGAGCGAGACTTGGGCGTTTCACTTGCCGTGAGAAGGTCTCCATCCTTTTGTTCTCTGAATTTTGTCATTTGTCCATATATTACATATTCCAAAAAAATTATAGAAAAAGTTAAGAGTTTTTGAAGCATTTGCTGATTTATTATTGGCATTTGACTATAAGACAAGCCCATCCCAGGGTCAAGCTACATGAGCTATACAGCATCCTGCATTTTAATGCCCATTCAGGGAACTTGCTACAAAGCAGAGTGGGTAGAAATGGGCTTTTGACAGAACAAATTCCAAAGTGAAGGACAAAAGGCTTTGGCCAGCTCCAGTGTTTCTAAAATGGAACTTAAACAACCTGTTCCAGCACTAAGGTGAACCACAACAGGGTACTGCTGCCATACAAATATTGATGGTCAGGGTGTCTTCCAGAAGGGTCCCTGTGGAGCAGCTATTCCTGGTAAGACCATTACTGCAGGGAGAACAGCTCAGCACGGCTCTGCCACAGATCACACCATTGTT
>PISX010004108.1:16567-73160 GCA_004024625.1 Mellivora capensis | reverse complement strand
ATGACACAGATCTGGTTATGAGGCAGACTCTGTAGGCACAATGGGCATTGAAGCTTCTGGTTTAATCCTGGGATGAGGCAGGGAGTGTGGTCAATATGAAAGCACCAAGATGGTAGCTGTCATGACACTGTATATCTACCAGTTGGCAAGACTCTCAGGGAAATGATCTCATTCGAAAAGATCGGCAGCTTCTTCCTGAGGGAAGCCAGGGATCTTCCACCTGTGTCTGCCACTGCCTCCTCAATTGGGACCTGGCTGTCACCTTGCTCCAGTCAGGACTGCCCTTGGTGGCCATCTTGCTCTGAGCCTGGCCCGATGAAATTAATCTGAGATAGGATTTGGCCCCCAGAACAGGGTTGCTCCCATTCTGTTTCTAATATAGTAGCTTTCACACTTTTTTTCCCACCAATTTTACATCAGTGCCTATACCCCTCTGATATTTATACTCACCCATCATTGAAACCAAACTTTAATGCAAGTTTGTACCAATTACTTGTGATGAACATGGATATTTTTCGTGTGTGTGTGTGTGTGTGTGTGTGCGCTAATGCTAGTTATAACCAACCGAACTGATTGCATAATTCACCAATGAGTTCTAACCAGCAATTTGGAAAACACCACTTTAACCGTATAAGCTAGTTAGCTTTGGTCTGTCTGATTCTCACACGGTGGTGAGCCATGTAAGGGTCCCAAGAAGCCTCACTCACAATTGACTATCTCAGCCTACCTGTCCGTTCCCATAGGTCTGCATATCCAGACTTCAGAGTGTGTCTGTATAAATGTGTACTTTGTCCTCCTGGAGCTGACCTCAAACACATGCACTCTTCTGCCCACTGACGGCCATGTTGCTGAGCTCACTTCTTCATTCTCTTGGTTCTCTGTCAGAACCCGGCATTCCAACTTTGCCAGTTGGTCCCTGGGGGAGGGGGAGGGTCCCTGAAGTTAACATATTTGGAACAAATAATGTCAGGGGGAAAGACCTTAAGAATCTTAATTAATTTAATAATTAATTCAATACAATTATTTAATAATTTATACAATACAATAATTTAATAATTAAATACAACCACCTCTGTGATGACTTTAAGTCTGTCGAATCTGCTTGCATTCCTCCAGAGACAGAGAGCTCACTACTTACTGTGACAATCCCTTCCAACTTTGGACAACAACTAAAATTTTTCTTCCAGGGGCACCTGGGTGGCTCAGTGGGTTAAGCCGCTGCCTTCGGCTCAGGTCATGATCTCGGGGTCCTGGGATCGAGTCCCGCATCGGGCTCTCTGCTCAGCAGGGAGCCCACTTCCCTCTCTCTCTGCCTGCCTCTCTGTCTACTGTGATCTCTCTCTCTGTCAAATAAATAAATAAATAAAAATTTAAAAAAATAAAATAAAATTTTTCTTCCTGTGGCTTCCATTTCTTAGTTTTTATGTCAAAATTACTCATCATGTATACCTGGAACAATGCCTGACACATAGGAGGCACAAAAGATTTCTCACTAGTATTATTAGTGATAGTCACATTAGTGCCATTAAGAGTGGTAACTAGCATCACTCCTTTCTCACATGACCGCATGTTGAAAAGAAAGAATCCTATCTCTTGGGGCTCCTTTTCATCTTCTAAACATCCCAAATTCCATCCTGTTGTAGTGTGGTTTCCTGGCCCTTCCCACCTAGCTCAGGGTCCCTCCCCAGATTCAGACAGGTCTCTTAACAGGTTTGACACTTCTCTGATAACACGAGCCCTCAGAATTAGATATGAGACTTCTCCTACAGGGCATCAGGACAGAGAAGGGAGGCTCTTGCCTCTCGTGACCTGAGTGCTTAGAGGCTAATAATGCTGCCCAAGATTATTAACAGTCCACATCAGAGCAGAATGAGAGAAACCTGTAAGCACAAGTAATTGGGGGAGAGGAAGGGGTGGTATCCCTCCCTTCAGAGCGCATCCCTTATGGGATATTAACTGGCACCCAGGGAGGACTCAGGCCTGCAGGAATGTGGACAGCCCTCCAGGAAGAGCCGACTATCCGATGGCTGCACCAGGTTATCTCAGACTCAAGCAGCTACAGGGAGATGAGAAGAAGTAAAGGGGATCTTTACATGACCCTGGGCGGCCCATGTTCCAGCTAAGGCAGGAAGCATTTACTCTGCTCAAGCCAGTTGTTGCCACACAGGAATGTGAGCCCCTGAATGCTTTGAGATCATCTATATTTTCCAAAAGGAGGAGCCAGAATTGTGAAGTTTTAAATATAGAATCATCAGGGCACCTGGGTGGCTTGCTTGGTCAAGCATCTGCCTTTGGCTCAGGTCATGGTCTCAGGGTCCTAGAATCGAGCCCCATGTTGGGCTTCCTGCTCAGTGGGGAGCCTGCTTCTCCCTCTGCCTGCTGCTCCCCCTGCTTGTGCTCTCTCTCTCCCTCTCTCCCTTCCTCTCTCTCTGTCAAATAAATAAATACAATCTTTAAATAAATAACATATAGAATCATGCCATTTTTAAATGTCAACTAATTTAAATTTTTTCCAAAATATTGTGTGAGGCATCAGTGTCCAGGCTAAGCCAAGCCACTGGGACCCTCGGTTCTCCTTTTGAACCCCTGTTCTCTACCTGCAGAGCTGGGGGGCTGGGGCCAGGTAGAGCCTGGTGACTGGCCAAATGCAGCTTTTACTCCATTCTTTCCAGACATTTCTCAAGTCACTGGGCCAGCCAGAGGCCACATTCAGGAAGACAGTTATCTGAGCAGCCAGAGCGAGTTTGCCTGCATCTCACGCCTAGTATTTTCTGGGCAGGTGGAAGGAGCAATCGAACCTGCAATACCATGTGGAAGAAGGCTTTGAGCAGAATCCACTCCGCCACCTCCTACGGGGCAGGAACATTACCGGTGGTAAAGTATACCAGCTTGTTGGGAGAAAGAAGAAATCAGGCCCTTCTTGGTCTCTGGCTTCCTGGGTGACTTCATAGTCTCCTTCCCAAAGATTCTGCTTATCTCTTTGCAAAGTAGTGAACCTGTAAATGCTTTGTGTGTTTTCAGATGTAAAACATGTGAGGACATGGTAAAAGGTGGCTGCTTATAAGATTTAGACTCCTCGGGATGCCTGGGTGGCTCAGTTGGTTGGGCCGCTGCCTTCAGCTCAGGTCATGATCCCAGCGTCCTGGGATCGAGTCCCACATCGGGCTCCTTGCTCGGCGGGGGGCCTGCTTCTCCCTCTGCCTCTGCCTGCCACTCTGTCTGCCTGTGCTCGCTCTCTCTCTCCCTCTCTGACAAATAAATAAATTAAAAAAAAAAAGATTTAGACTCCTCATGGGATCCATAGAATCAGACTTCTAGAACAAGAAGGAAGCTTTCATCTAGCTAGCTGGCCAAATCAGGGACACTGAGGCAGAGTAATTCACCTGGAGTCTTGCTGTTGGTTCACTGGTTTCTCCATTTCAGATAATCCTCCCAGTGCCTTGGAAAAATGAACCACAACAGCCCCTCACCCCAACCCACCCACTCGCACACTTGCGTATGCCTGATCGACTCACGTCAGAGACAGTATCGCATTTCGTGCACAATGGAGATGTTGCATAAACTATTAATGAAATTTTTAAGATTTTATTTCAAAATAGCAGTGCAAGTATTAATGAAGCCTCCATTTCTAAGCAGTGCATGAAATAATGTGAGTCCCCAAAAGTTTTGAAAACTCATCACAAATTGGGTAATTTGAAACCTCTGGCAGGCCAAGGGAATTGTCAGCGGGGTCTGCTATCGTCACACGGTTGACACAACTTTAGCCAGTAAACAGAAGCTACTACCATACGTTGTCAGGATCTGTTCCAGTTTACACTGAGTTTTTAAATGTACAGGTTTTCAAAATGTATATTTTGCATACAGTGAACTGCTTAAAACTCCACTGAAAAGGTTTCATTGTTCTCCCCGTGATGAAGCCTGATCTGGCCTGAGAGCTCATGGTGATGTGGGAGACTGGCTGCCTTCCCCGCAGATGTCCCTCCTTCCTACCTTGTGAGCAGAATCTCGGTCTTGTTTAGATATTGATCAACCTTATGCCCAAGGAAGGTGGTATCAGCCGTTGGAGGTGAGTCATGGTAGGTCTAGGCCAGTGATGATAATCCCTTGCCAATGATTAGTTGAGGAGTAGTGATAATGTGACCCAGTTCTCTGGTGAGACGTAGTGAGAAAGTGTTGACTGGAGAACTTTGGGAATGATTTCCTCTGACAAAAACAGAAAGACACACACACACACACACACACACACACACACAAAGCTGCATTTTCTTCCTACTTTTGGACATAAAGGTATATTGTTATACAAAAATGTGATGCTGGAGCTGTGGCAGTCATTTTGCAACCATGAGGGAAAGCAAAGAGAATCATCGAGAATACCTACTACATGCCAGGCTGAAACATGTGTTCCATAGTGACAATAAATGGGACAAAAGAGAAGGTCTAGACACAGGAAGGTGAGGCATATCGAGCCAAACCTCCCAGCAAGCCAAGACCTAATCTGACATAATATCAGTCTTCTACTCTTAGTGCTTGAGCTCTTTGTCCTATGCTAGATTATGAAAGAATGCACGTGGAGTGGGAGCAGAGGGCACTCAGAAGGTGTGGGAGACTCAGAGGGTCGTGTGCAAGCAGAGGGTTGTGTGGGGAACACAGCATACGTCATGCCCCATGTGCTGTAACAAGAGATACATGGTGCCCCACAGTTATGAGTGGAGTTATGTGATAATGCGGAATACCCCTCAGAAATTAAGCATTTGTGAATTCACTCCGTCACTTTACTAATTTGTAAAATGCTGACTTAGGACCATACCCTGTGCTGCTTCTCTTGGGGATGCAAACAATCAGAACACAGGCTTGTTGCCTTTTTGGAGCTTGCAGTCCTCCATAGGGAAAGTACTCATGCCTGCAAATAATTAGGAACCAAGACAGGACAGATCAAATGCCAGGTGAAGGGACCAAGTAGTTAGACCCTCCAGGGAATGGTCCCTGGGACTGGGGTAGTCAGGGAAGTCTTCGTGGAGGAGAAGGACAAGAAGCTGAAGGAGTCAGATGGAGGAGATCTGGGGTCTGGAATACAGGGAGAATGAAAGACAAGAGTTTGGGATGTCAGGGAAAGGAGACTTCATTTTACTTCCTCCTTGCACCAATGGGAGAAGTTTAAATTCTAAGCCTCATTCTACATTCTAATCCATGGCTTCATTCATTCCAACACATTTTTATTGAGTGGCTTCTGTGTGTGCAGGTAGGTACAGGCAGCTGGGCCTGTTGAGAGGCAAATCCGTTAAGGAGTTCTGCCTCCATGTTGAGACAGACCTGTGCCAGCCAAGGACTGGTGCCAAGTGCTGTCACAGGGGAAGACACAAGTTGCCATCCTGGGACACCAAGGAAGGTCAGGGGAATGACAGGATGGTTTGATAGGGACATGGACTGAAATTTATCTCGGGGTTCTAGGGAATCGTCTAGGCTGGGGAGGTTGCTGGCCTCATCCCCAACTCAACTTTCTATTACAATCCTGTTCCCTTAGACAAGGGCTCACCCTTGCCTCTGTGTGATGACACCCATGGTCAGTCTGGTTATTTTGGTCTCTTATCTCAGAGGAAGGGGACTGAAGGAGGAGACTCTGTATCTCCAACCCGAGTAGACTCTCTTTGCTTTGAGTTGTGTGGCCATCTGTAAGTAGACACCCATTGTCCTGGAGTGAGACAGGATGTGACCAGATGGGATGGGCCCATCCTTCTCAGACCTTCCTTTGTAGGCAGAGCTTGAAGGCTGCTGGGAGGAGGTGGGCACTGGGCAGCGACCCTGTGCTGCCTTCAGAGCCTACCCCCTGCTTGTCGGAGATTATCAATGCTAACAGTTCTAGAGGATAGAGGTGGCTCGGTGAGAGGTCAGCTGGTAGAAAAAAATGACAGGGGTCTTGGGAAGGAAACTCTCGGAGCGTGGTGTTCTGTTTGCAGAGTGTAGAGAGATGAGGCCGTGTTGAGTGTCAAGCCTGTCCACGATCAAGGTGAGAAGTGACCTTTGGTCAGTTTCATTGGAGGGATGACAAAGGGACAGGGTCTGGGGAGAACCATGCCATTGATCCTCAGGATCTACCAGGACACAGCTTCTTCTTTGGACATTGTTAGAGGTCATCTCTGCTCAGCCAGGCACATTCCTGCCCAAGGTCATTGCACTGGACAGACAGGAGGAACCAGGAAGTGGCTGAAGTGGTCCGATGCTCTGAGATAAGGTGTGGGATGAGTTGGGGAGCTGGTCCGGGGATCAGAAGGCAGGTGCTGGCCTTTGTTTTCTGGGCACCTTTCACCACAGGGAAGTATTTGCTCTTCCCAGGACAGATCATTACAGGTCCATCAACAATTTCCATTTCCATTCAACAAATATCTTCTGTGTAAGACTCAAAAAAGGAGCTCTGGCTTTAGACGAGTCTGCTGCTGGTTGGGTACTGATGGAGGGACCCAAGATGTTCTAGAGCTTCAAAGGAGAGTGAGATCATAGCTGGTGGGAGGGGACTGGAAACCAGCTCCGATAGTAAGCATTTCTGAGTCCCTGCCAGGAGCCAGGTGCCGTGCTGAGCGCCTCACGTACAGGATTTCATTTTATCCTCACCTCCCTAGGGAACAGATCGTTCTTCTCCTTTTATAGATTGGGAAACAGGCTCAGAAGACATGAAGTGACTTGCCCAGGGATACGGGGCTGGAAAACAGCCAAACAGAGATTAAGGTCAGATATCTCTGACTCCAAAGTGCATATTCTCCTTCTTCATTTTGCTTGGCTGCCACAGGAGACAGATGGGTTTGAAACGAATCTGGAGGGTTGGAAGGAACTTGTCAGATGAAGACAGGAGGAAGGTGCAGCCTGGGGAAAGATGCAGAGGCTGGTGCGGTACCAGAAATGTGTGGTGTGGCTCAAAGGGAGTCCTTGCAGATTAGGCCAGAGGGAAGGTCTAGGGTCACTGTGGAGGGCTTTGAGGGCTTGGGCCAGGGGCCTGTGCCTTTTCCAGAGGCCACAGGAACAAGTGGAGGGAAGAGGCCTGAGGACAAAAAGAGGATTGGGGCAGAGAAGGGAAGAAGCAAACCAAGACTAGAGGAAGGAGAGCATTCTGGAGATGTGGGCTGGAGTCAGGAGGAAAGGGGCGGAGCTGCCCCCTCCTGTGGGCAGTGGAGTCTCAGCCGCCCAGAGAAGTTTGTTCTGGCCGGAAGGTGCACCAGGCTGACCTCAGGGAGGAGCCTGCAGCACCCACTACCTTGGCGAGGAGAGTGAGAGGTCCGACATGAGGCAGAGAAGAGGAAGAAGGGTCTATTGGTGGTCAAGGTGAGAAATGATTTTCTGTGTGTTTGGTTGGAGGGAGGACAAAAGGACTGGGTCTGGGAAGAACCATTCTATTGATACTCAGGTATTTCCCTCAGACCCAGTCCTGCCTAGGGATGCGTCTGTGAGTCTGCGTTTCTTGGTCAGAGCAGAAGAGACGCTGGGGAAACATGTTCCTACAGAAGGAGATCTGCTGTTGCTGGTCCCGAGTGGCATGGGTCCTGCGGTGTTGGGGCTGCACCGGGCCAGAGCCCTGGACCCCCATGGAAGTAGCCTTGCCCGCACTACCCTCTCTGGGAATCCTCATCCTGCCCGGTCACCCCTGCCAGGCCAACCTCTTATCTCTCCACTGGTGGCTGACCTCCATGCCTGTGCTCACCCTCCTTCAGTCGGCAAACATGGCTTTTTCCAGACCTGGCTCAAGGTCTGCCTGCTCCAAGCAGCTTTCCCTCATGGGTCTGCTGCCTCCTTTCTCCTTGGTTGCTTTGCGTGCTTCTATATATTCTTTCCTCTCAGTTCAAGTTTCTAGATTTTACTTTTCATGTCATGTTCATCTTATTTCCCCAAAGAGATGACAAGGTCTTTGGAGACAGGGATCACATCTTAGGTTTTCCTGCCTCTCACGTAACAACTAAAATTGGTTCACAGAAGGCCCAACACTTGTGGAAAAATGGGAATTCCCTTCCACCTGCACACAAGCCCTGTGGGTCTTGGGGGGTGACCCGTAAACCTACCGGGAGGACATGCTGAGATGAGGCAGGAGTCGGGCCTGGGAGATGCTGAAGCGTGAACCGCCCTGATACTTCTCTGGAATGAGGCTCGGCGGGGGGATCGTGGTGCTGATCCAACCCCTTGACCCCACTGGTGTGCAGACAGCAGTCCCAGGTGGGGCACATGTGCCTGGGGGCTCTGAGAAACAGAGCTAGGGTCAGCAATGACCTGCTTTGCTACAACTCCGTTTCCCGGGCCTCAGACCCTAGAATGTAACAGCATCCCCCATTTTATTATTTTATTTTTAAAGGTTTCATTTATTTATTTGACAGAGAGAGCGAGAGCAAGCCCAAGCAGAGGGAATGGCAAGGGGGAGAGAGAGAAGCAGATTCCCCTCTTAGCAGGGAGCCCAACACGGGGCTCAATCCCAGGATCCTGGGATTATGACCTGAGCTGAAGGCAGATGCTTAACCAATGGAGCCTGCAGCGCCCCTAGCATCCCCCATTTTAGAGAGGCCGCTCTCCAAGACACAAACCTATTTCTCTGGCTAGTTTTTCTTTGTCTCCTTTGCAGGTGTTTTTCTTCTCTATCCAACTGTTTTATATCAAAGTTCCTCAGGATTCGGTCGCCCTCTCTCCTCCCTCCTTAGCAGATGCAGCCCAGGGCTGCATTCGACGCCTGCGGAGCTCTGGCTCAGGGTTCCCTTCTGGGTCTCCCATCCATCCCTCTTTCTGCCTCTTAGGCACCTCACACTGAGGATGTCCAAACCCGCACCTTCCACTCAGCATTCTTTCCCAGACCCCGTCCCTGCACAGTGATCACCGCAAACCGCTGTCCCAGCCTGGAAATCCAGCATCATCTTTCCCCCCTTCTTGCACCAACCATCAATTTTATTCCCTGAGCACCTCTTTACCCCCGTCCCCGCACCTCCACTGCCACCAGCCTGCTCTGAGTCCCCTCCGCCTTCTGCTGGGGGGATGCAGCCTCCTGGCTGGGCCCTGGCTCCGTCCATTTCTCCCCCGAATCCATTCTCCACACAGCATCACGCACCTTTTTAAAACATCAGGCAGGGGATGCCTGGGTGGCTCAGTTGGTTGAGCAGCTGCCTTAGGCTCAGGTCATGATCCCAGCGTCCTGGGATCGAGTCCCACATCGGGCTCCTTGCTCGGCAGGGAGCCTGCTTCTCCCTCTGCCTATGCTCGCTCGCTCTCTCTCTCCCTGACAAATAAATAAATTAAAAAAAAAAACAAAACCATCAGGCAGATCCCACACACCTTTCTCCCCCATTCATTAAAACCCTTTATTGGCTTCTGGTTCCTCTTAGAATAAAGGCCCGGATGTTACCAAGGCCTACCTCTCCAGCCTACACCTGTCTTCACTGCGCATTTCGGCCACCTGGCCTTACCCTTGCTGGAATTCCCCGAGATCCCACCAACCGGAGCCCTGACCTGAGCCTTGACCCAAGCACAGAGGGCACCAGGGCACATTTTCCATGCTGGCATTTCATATGCATTTGTGAAACTAATGTTTCTCGCCCTGCCTGCCTTTAGAATATAAGCTTCTAGAAGCCAGGGGCCTCACCTGGAAAGGAGCTCAGGGCATATGGGCTGAACCTTAGGCCTTTCTCAAGGACTACACTCCTGGGTTCCCGTCAGCAAGCTACGCACAACAGGGTTGTTCTGCGTGTTGTTCCTGTGATGGGCAAGGTGTGTGCACCTGGGCCCAGCATCCGGGGCAAAGCAGGGG
Source organism: Mellivora capensis (assembly GCA_004024625.1). Taxonomy (NCBI): domain Eukaryota; kingdom Metazoa; phylum Chordata; class Mammalia; order Carnivora; family Mustelidae; genus Mellivora; species Mellivora capensis. The sequence continues at coordinate 63,394 of PISX010004108.1, read as the reverse complement.
GAGCGAGAGGGCCTGGGGCACACAGCTCCCGGGGAGCTGATGGTCCCAGAGAAAGAAGGGGATGGTCTAGGGACTTGGCCTTGAATTGAGGAAAGAATTATTTCCTAGCCAAATGAGAAAGGACGAGAGGAAGTCTTCTTTGAGCCTGTCACAAGGTGGGTAGCCCTTATGTTCCCTCTAAATCATTGCCACACATTAGTCTCACCTTCTTTTAAGACGCCTGCCTGCTAGGACAACCACGGGGCCCTCCGAGCCTTTTGGCAGGTGGGGTCTCCCTGGTCAAAGAGGCCAAGAGGGGCTCAAGGAATGAAGGCTCAGCATGGCTGGGGCAGGGAAGGGAAAGGCCAGCAGGTGTTGTTATCCCAGGGCTGGCCGGGCTCATGGGCAGCCTGCAGCACATGGGGTCTGGTACCTGGAAGGTTTGGGGAGCTGGGGAAGCCCTTTCCTGATACCGGCGTTTTAAAATCTTTAAAGGGACAGGGAACATGTTCAGATCACGCCAGCTGGGCTGCAGCATGAAACCACAAGAGGCACAGATAAGGCCCAGGTTTGACGCCGGGAGGAGGCTCCGTTCACGTGTGTAGAACGCAGGCTGCTAAGGCCAGCGAGCCAGTGGACCCCCCAACCCGGGAGCCTGCTTTGCTGAATGAGCCACACTCATGGCTCCAGCGGAAAGTACCTTCATTCTCTCAAGCCAGCCCCTGCAAGCCCTTCCCTGGGTCCGCTTTTCCTACAGGGAAACTCAGGCAGCCTCCCCGGCCTTTCTGGTCATTCTCTGGTGATTAATCCCTTGCCTGGGGTTATGGAAACTCCAGACTCCGTTCTGTTGAAAGCTTCTCCCTCAGCAAGCCTGGCAGGGGAAGTGGCAGGCACAGAGACAGTCTAGTTCTCCGGCTTTGCCCTCCAGCCCCTACGCTACCCCCCTCGCGGAGGGGGGAGGCTGTTCCTGGAGGAAGGGAGGGGATGCAGGGAAGGGCCAGCCTGATGTTTCACAGCTGTGTGCCCTTTTAGCGCCGAAGATCCGGCCCCAACTGCACAGCTCTTTTGGCTCTTTTATCTATGGTCTCCCCTGCACCCCCCTGCCCTCCCCCATCTCTCTGGCTCCACCAGTCCTGGCCTCATCCCTTCGTGGCCCTCTTCTGCAGGGTCCGATCTGCTCTCCACATCCATCCTTGCTCCACCAAGCCCTGTTTGATCCTGTGATTCATAAGAAATACAGAGTTACAAAATCAAGAAACAATGAGTGAACAACGTATTTCTAAAAATGGAAAGAGATATGACACTCTCATCCGGTTAGTTATTCAACAGTAAGGATTTTATCACAAAGCATTTTGTGACATGAATCCGTATTATAATGTGTCAATGTACTATTTGATTTTTATGTTGCTCACGCATCGAAATTTACTTAATAAGATTTTTAAGGGGACAAATGCTGAAGACAAGTGTGATGATTAATTTTATGTGTCAATTTCACCATGCAGTTATTCAGTCAAACATTAATCTGTGTATTGCTGTGAAGGTGTTTTGTAGATGCAGTTAACATCCATCATTACTTGACTTTAAATAAAAGAGATTATCTTCAGTAATCTGGTTGGCCACTTCAAATTAGTTGAATGGGTTTAAAAGCAAAACTGAAGTTTCTATGGCAAGAAATCACCACAGTCTCAGATTCTGCCAGACTAGTGGTTCCAGACTGCCTTCCCTGACAGTACAAATTTGAGACTCGCCAAGCCAGGTCCTATAGTTGCGTAAACACATTTCTTAAAATAAATTTCTATCTCTCTCTTATGCATGTATGCATGCATATATGATATATGATTTCTTATACATATAAATATATAGATTTATATATTATTAATATGTAGATATAAAACTATAATTTATATATGCATATAAAATTTTATTTTACATAATTTATATACCTTATATAGAAAGAATCAAACCTTCACTAACACAGATGTATATAAAAAGTTAATTGAAAAATGGTTATAAGAAAAAGAAAAAATCTGATTAGAACTTTAAAAATACACCTGTTGGTCATTTAATTTGATATATATAAACCTAAATGTGAAAATCTTTTGCAATTACAGACCAAAAGTGACGGTCAACATGTCTACTACAAAACAATTAACTTTTAAATTGTCAAAAGCCTTGCATTTTGATGACTCAAGAACATGAAGAAGAACCAGAAGTAATGATAAATGGAATCTATTTGAATATTTGAAATCAGGACGCAGTGTTTATAAGATTAGTGTGCTTCAGGTTCATTCGTGTGAATTGTAATCAGAGGATATTGCCTATTTCAGGCATATACCTTTGCTTTACCACCAGGAAATTATGGAATAAAAACAAGGGTTTGCTATGTTTAAATTCTTATCAAAATTTTTAATGAAGAACAAAACAAAACAAAACACAGAGTTAGCATTCAGCTCAGCTCTGTTCCTGGCACAGGGCTCCTAAACCCCTTGGAATTTCCTAAGTGTTGAGAGCCAGACTCGTTATCTTTTGTCATGTTAATGAGGGATGTTTGGAAAGTCCCCTAGGTCACCTCTGGCTGGGGCTGGCAGCCTGGGGAACCAACCACGTGATCAGAAGGGTGGAACTCTCCCTCCTTGCCCTCCCCACCTGCTGGGAGATGAGGGGGCTGGAGATTGAGTTCCATCACCAATGACCAATGATCTCATCAACCTTGCTGGTATCACGAAGCCTCCAGAAAAAAGCCAAAAGGATGGGGTGTGGTGAGCTTCCAGGTTGGTGAACACCTGGAAATTTGGGGAAAGTGGTGAGTCCAGAGAGAGCACAGAAGCTCTGTATCCTTTCCTCAAAACTGGCCCTTCACGTCTTTTCCCTCTGGCTGTCCCTGAGTTCTATCTTTTTATACCTGGTAATCTAGTAGGTAAAATGTTTCTCTGAGTCCTGTGAGCCACTCTAGAAAATTAATTGAACCCAGGGAGGGAGTTGTTGGAACCTGTAATCTATAGTTGATGGGGTGAGAAACGCAGGTGACACTCTGTACTTTCTGGCACGTGAAGCGGGTCTTCTCCGTGTAAGGAGGCAGCCCTGTAGGATGGAGACCTTCACCTGTGGAATCTGATGCCATCTCCAGGCAGATAGTGTGGGACTGAGTTGGACTGTGGGACACCTATCCGGTGTCATGGAATTGCCCCTGCCCCACATCTGGTTTTGGTAGTGTGGGAAAGTCACATTGACAGTAAAGGAGACACAGGGAGGGGTGAGGTTTTCTAATACTTTGGAAGCTCACACCCTTCCAAACTAGCCCTCCGTTCTCTCAGTCACTCCTGCTCACTCTGAGGCTCTGGGAGTTGGGGTGATGCCCAACACAGATAACTTCCCATTGGGGAAAGCCTGGCGACATGTCCCATCAGTCTCTGGAGGACCTGGAGGTGGGGTGTGGGCTGAGAGTGGCCTGATTGATTCCAGACTCTTTCTCCAATAGTAGAGGTAGTCCAGTGCCCCAGGCTAGGACGCGGCATGCTTGGATTCTGCTGAGTTGTTCTTGGCTACTGGGTACTCTGCCCAAATGTCAAGACAAAAGGAAGGGTCACCAGTACCCTCCTACTTCACGAACATCATAAAAGGCAAGGATGTGTCAAAAAGTGGAGGCAGGAGGTAAGGAGAGTACAGAGAGCCCAATGAATGAGAGGTGCAAGCAGAGGTTGGGGAGGGAGAAGGCATGGATGGAAGCCATGAAGAAGACCTTAACCTAACACATCCAACCTAACCGACTGCTCCTGCCTTGTGTCCCCTCATAAAGTGTTCTACTAACCCTGGGGGAAGATGGTCCCATTTTACAGATGACGTGGGAAAATTGGCATTCCCCGAAGGCAGCTGACTCATGGTATAAGTAGCAGTATTTGGGTGTCTAAGCCAATAAGTCTCCTAGAAGTTCCCAGTTGTTCTCTTTCCCTCTTAAGAACAATTTCTAGTTACACAAGTAATACTGGAATATGTTATTCATGTTAAAAAGGTAAATAAAACTGTACTGATAAAGACCCCTGGGACCACCACGCCTCAAGTATCACTACTGTGATCACGTGGTATGACTTTTAAAATAGCCTTATAGGCCTTTTTCTCTATATTTAACACACAGACACACTCGCATACATACACACATGTAGTTTTCCGTAGGAAAAATATACTGTTTTTCCTGGTTGGGTTTTTGTTATTCTTTTTACAAGAAAGATCTCTTACTGTGCATAGCTTTTGGCTTCTTCTTTGTTTCTTCCCTCAACATTATACCCTGAAAAGCTTTGTTGGTAGGTGTGGCTCAGCCCTTTCTTTCCAATATTCTATTGTGTGGATGTCCCACTGCTCATTCAACCCCTACTGAGGGGCCATTTAAACATCTCCAGTATTTTAACAAGGGATGCGTTGTTTAAAAGAGGGGAATGCGTCAGGATCTCTGTTGGCAGGTGTCAGTACTCAAGAGGGGCTTACTTGGTGATGAGAAGAGATAAGCCAGAGGAAGGCTGAGCCTTGGCCGTCAGGAGCCCTGGGTCTGACCGCAGATGTGCTCTCCGAGGGCAAGCCCACTTCCCGCCTCTAAGTTTCTGTTTCCCCTTCTCTAAGACAAAGGGGTGGGATGCCAGTAGGTTCTCAACCCTGGCTGCTCCTCTGAATCACCCCGGGAGCTCTCAATAAAACAAACAAAAGATAAACCCTAACAACACAAACACACCTGGGCCCCACTCCTGCAGCTCCTGATTCCTTTGGTCTGGGCCCGGGCTCTTCCATCTGTCTTTTTTTTTCTTTTTTCTTTTTTTTTAAATTCTGAGTATGTAACACAGGTTGAGAACCAGTGTTCCAGACCAGGGCTTCTCAAACTCCACTGTGCTTACAAAACTGATTCAGATGGTCTGGACAAGCCTGAGATTCTGCCTTTCGAACAAGCTCCCAGATGACTCTGGTACTCCTGGTCTGTATCATGAGCAGTGGATCCTTCCTGGTCTCTTTCAATTCTAATGTCCTTTCTCACCACCCTAATTCCGTACTGACCTTCAGCCAAATAGAGGGTGCCTGAGAACACAGGGGCAAAGCGGTTTGGTGCCCCAGGGCCAGGCAGGGCAGCTAGGAAGGCCCAGGGGGTTGGCCCCAGCTGACAGCGTATTGAGCCCAGAAGACAGTGGGCAGAGGGCTGGCAGGGCTTGTGAGGTCCAGTTCCAGAGCAGGGGTGCCTGTCTCAGCCACAATTTCGGCAACAGTTGGCCCAAGGGCTTCCAACAAGAGGTTGCAGTTCCAAGTCTGCCTCCAGACCTGTTTCAGGTCTGAGCCAAACTATAAGGAATTTAGGGCAGGAAGCTCTCACCTGGGAGGACGCCTGAATCTAGGCAACTGAATTAATACCAGGAATAGGATTTCCCCTAACAACACTGTGTAGATAAGCTCAGTCTTTTTTTTTTTTTTAAAAACCAGTGTCCCTGCTGTTTACAATATTTACAGCCATCTTGATCACTGGGGGAGGAGGGCAATTAGAATTAAGACCACCTAATTGTTTTATCTGCAAAATCGTGCAATTTTTTGGTATGTTTTATGTGGTTTCTGTTCTGAAGTCCTTTCTAAGTATTCAGCTGGATGTTTTAATTTAGACAGTGGTGCGCTCCCCCATTCTGCTTTTCGCTTGCACGCCAGAGCTCTGATTTCAGGTTTAACCTGTTTAAAAAACGAGATGAGAGGCTTGCTTTTGCAACAGCTCTGAAACAGACTGCTGAACCTTGTTGGAAGGTCATTTCTTGTCTCCAAAATCTCCTCTTGATTCATCTTTTCTCTGCTTACAAGACTGAATCAAGATCCGATCATTTTTATGTTATTTTTTAATAGACTTTATTTTTTAGAGTGTTTTTGGATTTACAGCAAAATTGAGAAGAAAATACAGAGAGCTTCCATCCCCTCCCCGGCTCCCCCCTGCACAGCCTCCCCCACCATCAACACCCACCACCAGCGTGACACATGTGTTCCAGTCCACAAACCTGCATTGACACATCACAATCACCCCAGCATCCACAGTTTTTTTAGGATTCGCTCTTGGTGTACCTTCTGTGGGTTTTGACAGATGGATAATGACATATACCCACCATTATAGTAGCATTACCCTAAACACCTGTGCTCTGCCTTTTCGTCCCTCCCTTCCCCCTCCCCGTGACAACCACTGATTTTTTTTTTTTTTTTTTTTTTTTTTTTTACTGTGCCCATCATTTTGCCTTTTCCAGAATGTCATAAAGCTGGAATCATACAGTGCATGGCCTTTTCAGATAGGCTTCTTTCACTTAGTAATACCCATCTAAGTTTCCTCTGTGTCTTTTCACAGCTTCTTTATTTTTAGTGCTGAATAATATTCCATTGTCTGGATGGACCATGATTTAGATCTCCATCCACCTACAGAAGGACATCTTGATTGCTTCCAAGTTCAGGCAATTATGAATAAAGCTGCTGTAAACATCCATGTGCAGGTTATTGTGTGGATATAAGTTTTCACCTCTTTTACGTAAATACCAAGGAGGGTAATTGCAGGAATGAATGGTAAGAACATGTTTAGTTTTGTAAGAAACTGTCTTCCAAAGTGGCTGGGCCATGTTGCATTCCCCCCAGCAATTACTGAGAGTTCCTGGGCTTCACATCCTGTCCAGCATTGGGTGTTGTCAGTGTCTTGGATTCTGGCCATTCTAGTACGTGTGTAGTGATATCTTACTATTGTCTTAATTTTCATTTCCCTAATAACATGATGGTGAGCATCTTTTCATCTGATTATTTGCCAACTATTTGTGTTTCTTTGGTATGTTCAGTTCTTTTGCCCATTTTTTAAAATATTTTTTTCTTTTTTTATAAACATATATTTTAGCCCCAGGGGTACAGGTCTGTGAATCGCCAGGTTTACACACTTCACAGCATCTTTTGCCCATTTTAAAATCAGATTGTTCATTTACTTACTGCTGAGTTTTAAAGGTTCTTTGTATATTTTGGATAATGGTCCTCTAGCAGAGATGTCTTTTGTAAATATTTTGTCCCTGTCTCTGGCTTGTCTTCTCATGCTCTTGATTCCAAACCGTTTTTATAGAGAAGTCCCAGAAGTCACTTTTAATAACCTCTGACCTGTTTTCTGGGTCCTCCTGAGCGCTGCTGGTTTTATATGCATGTGGGAATCCCTTAAGTCTGACCCTGGATAAGTCTATCCAGGTTTTCTCATGGATAGTCTAGCATGTGGTCTTCCTACTAACATGCCAGTTAGCTGGCAGAGATTGGATTATAGGTCCCTGTGAGATTCTGAATTCTTCAGTAAAGAGGTATCTATCTTAATCAAGGTTTGGGAAAATCTCAGATAATAGCTCTTAGTTCTGCTGAGACCAGGGTTTAAACTCTATGGTTAAAGGTATCTGTGATTCTCAATCGGGATTTTTTTAAAAAAAGGAAACTGATGTTTTGGAGTGTCAGAGGGGTGCTTGTTAAGGAAAGGCAAGGGATCCAGGCAAGGGGAAGAGAGAGGTGGAGGGGTTAGAGGGACTGAGGTTAGATCCACGTGGAAGTGGAAGAGAGGGTATGATAAAGAGGGGGTGCTCTTGGTCACTGTCAGTTGAAAGTTAGTCAGCTGAAACTCTTCATACAACCTTGTGTCTTGGGCCCCCGACCTAATGGCCAGCCACCTCTGAACACTTGAGTCCCCAGCAGGTGGGAGATATCCGAGAGAGAGAGAATGTCCCTTCTGAATCAAAACCAGATTCTCAGAACAAAGGGCCAGGATGAGAGGACAGTTTCATCTGGTTTTATTGGTGACCCACAGCCAAGTTTGTCCTCAGAGGGTGCTGGTCTGGGGAGAACTGCCAACTCTGCGGTATATGAGGTCAGCTCCAACAGCCAGTTTATGGGAATGGTGTTTGTATGCCACTACGTGATTCTCCTGCTCGTGACGAAGCATCACTTAAGGACACAGGACAAAACAAAGGGACAAGTGGAAGCAGATCACCAAGGACACAAGCCTCGAAGGCAACATTAATTAAATATGTATGCCCGGGATTTGGCAAGTTCATGAAACAACCAAGGAACTCAGCATAAAGAGAGTGGACGGAGCTGAGGTGCAGTGGAGACCTATTCGCTGATGTGGACGGTGTTCCACAAGCACAGCGAGGCCAGAGAGACCTTGGTGGGCACCACACCTGGACAAGAGTCAAGGTCCACGGCAACAAGCAGGTCAGGCTGCACGTGAGCCACAGCACCAAGATTACAGCCCCAAATCCAACAAGACCAGAGACAAAATTAGCCACGGCTGTTTATTTATAAACTCACAGCCACAAGGAAACCATCTGCAACCACTTACATTTCAGCAGGGGTTCAAAGGTGTCTGAAAGGACAAAAAAAGAGGAATTAGGGACAGTCTCTGATTGGCAAGCAACCATTTTACTGATGTGTAGGAGGGGACGTTTGGAAACAGGGGGATTCTAATTGACCTTCAAGTACATTTGGCAGTCCTTGATTGGTTTGCTATCCGTAATTTACAAGACTTGGGAAATTTTCAGATTTTCCTGTTTTTGTGTTTGTTTGTTTTTTTTTAGGGGGACTATTTTAAGAGATTTCTTAACTCTGGGGGGCATAGAAGGATATCTGGGCCAGGCAGAGGCCAAGCAGGACCCCCTTCCTTTATAGCAATGCGTTGATCTCTTGGGACAGTTTCCTACTGTGTGCAAAGCCACTATATTAGGGACCAAGCAGGTGTAACAAAGAAAATGAAGCATGGGTCATCTCTTTCTAACAAAAGAGACAGTTCCCATTGGCCCGTTTTTGGATACTGGACAAGATGAAGTCAGTGGTATGATGGAGCTACAGAGAGCAGTTCATCTACGGTGAGGTAGGACTCAATTCTGTTCCCTGGGGGCCCCAGAGGAGTGACTGGAGCGAGACTGGGCATCTTCATGCATGCAGCAACTGTTGAGTGCCTGCTGCTGTCAGGTCCTATGCTAAGGGCTGGGGACACCGCAAGAAACCATTTGGTCCTTGCCCTTCCAGGGAGCTCATGGTCAGACAGAATAGACTCAGCACACTTGTAATTGCTTGTTCAGAGTTGGAGGAGCAGCACAGGAGGCCAGGGGAGCATGAGACAGGACCTTACATGGACTAGACTTGAGAAAGACTTTTGGGAAGAAATATTTACACTGAGTCTAAAAGGGGATCAGGGAGGCCAAGAGATGGAAAGGACATTGACGTGAACTGACTTCCAGGCAGAGAGACCAGCCTGTGTTAAAGCTTTGAGGTGGCAAAAGATGCCATGTTCAAAGAGGTGAAAGGAGCCCAGTGGGTCTGGGGCTAGAGAGGAAGGGGGGAGTGGGGCTTGAGGCTAGAGAGGAGGAAGAAATCAGGGCCTTCTGAAACATTCCAAGATGGTTGGAATTTGTCCAAAGGGCTGTGGGATGCTGTTGAAGGGATTTATGCAAGGTTGTGACAACTGGGCTCGCACTTTGAAAAGATCATCAGGCTGCTGTGTGGGGAAAGAAGAGTAGACTTGAGAACAGCTCTTGCAGCCATTCAGGGGGGCAGAGATGGGCCCAGGATGGGGCAGTGAAGGTAGAGAATGGTGAATGGGTTCATGAGGTGATTTAGGATATAGAATTGACAGGACTCAGTAACTGATGATCTGTTGGGGCTGAGGAGAGGGAGTTTTCAAGGATTGTTCAAGGGTCTATCTATGACCACTGTCGCTCTTCCCTGTAGGAGTGCAGATGGGCAGAGAAGAATCATACGTTCTACTCTCAAATCTGAGTCTGAGGTGTATATGAAACATCAAAGTGAAGATGTTGAGGCAATGAATGAGTTTGCAGGGTTTGAAGGTTAGAAAACAGGGTCAGCTGGGAATTGAAATGTAGGAATTATGGGCACATAGATTTCGAATGAGGCCATGAGGTGTATGTGTGTGAGATCACCTTGAGAGATGGAGAGAGGAGGATCCAGGACAGAGTTCTGAGGAGCTCCAGCAGCAGAGGAGAGGCTGGCAAAGGAAGCTGAGAAGGCACAGCTGGAAAGAAGAAACCAGGAAACCAGACACATAGAGATCAAGGGACCTTTTCTGAGAACAGGGGCAGAGGTCAGCTGTCAAATGTCTCTGAGATGTCAAGTGAGGTGAAATCTGAGGACCCTTGGGACCATGGGATTGAACAAATTGTTGACTGGGGAACATTTCTGGCAAAGCGGTGGGAAGAGAAGCCACACTGAAGTGGGGGATGGAGACCAGACAGTGGAAGGTGTTTTGAAGGGTCGCCTCAGGGATGGGATGGGTGGAGGATTGGGGTGGCCAGCCTCCAGGGATTGGTCCCGGAAGAGATGTTAAATTTCAAGAGTGTGAAACCTCATTCAGATGCAGGAAACATGGCTCTCAACGTCAACAGAGAGGAACACTTGGAAACTTGGTTCAAGGAAGCTCCCAGAAGCAAAGAAGAAAAGGAATGGGAGGTGGAAAGAGCCATCCGGGATTCCCACAGAGACCACGCCAAGATTCCAGCTACCCATGGGAGAGCCTGGGATCAAGGCCCACATCCCTGCATGTTCCTGGTCATATGTGCCTCTAGGAGGCCTCTCAGGTCAATGGAGGAATAAACTGAAATGAACAAAGGTGAAGAAGCATCTCAGGTTAAGCAAACTGGCCTTTGGAATAGAAACACTGGTATTAAAATCTGGCTTGCTGCCTGCTCTCTCTCTGTGTGACCTGGGGTGAGTTTCTAAACATTTCTGTGGATTATAAGACTTATGGAATGTGAAAATTCCTTCTCCTCATGTTTTCTCTTTTGGGTGCTAACCCTCGAAGGCCCTTCCTAAACCGGAGAAGGAACTCTTGGAACAATAGGCTGGCCCGCCTCAGCCAGCAGTGCCCAGAGGCAGAGATAAAGGTTTTCCCTCAGGATGGAGGAGTTGGGAAACAGAACCTACTGAACCAGCCTGGCTGTCCTGACAGCTGGAGCGCTGTAGAGATTCCATGTTGAACCCAGCCCAGCCCAGCCAGCTCAACTGCAAGAGGGTCCTAGGAGGGAAGGCCAGCCTTCCTTTCTCCCCTACTGAGGTCCTCTCCCCAGGTGGTGCCATCAAAGGTAAACAGTGGGCCTGTCCAGGGAGCTGGCACAGCAGGCACACTGTGCATCGGCATCATTACTGAACCTATTAACACCAGGTGCAGTGTGGGTGTCGGGGCTGAAAGCCCAGCGTGGTAGCAAGCAGGTGACGCCATGCCTCAGCAGTCCCCTGCCCACAGCCAAAGGCCCAGAGGGCCCCATTCTGGAGTGGCAGTGTGGGTGGAGGGACATCCCCAGCTGGTATGCTGCCCTGGCAGGTGGTAGAGAGGCTGTCTTTCTTCTCTGGACCCCCCAGTCCAGGAGAAGTCTTCCCAAGCAGGTACTCTGCTCTGAACACAGGCCAGGGAGGCATGTGGGGTCAGCACATGGTGGTTGGGGCTGCAGGAGCCAGGAGCCTCCCAGCAGGGTCTGAAACATGCGAGATTCCTGGGAATTCTGGGAGACTTTAGTTATTCCCTTTGGATTTGGAGAACTGGTCACCCCTCTCATGGATGGGATACAAAGGGAATTGAGTAAGGGAAAGATTAGCCATAGCAGAAGATCCTTGGGATCCTCCTGGATCCCCCTGAGAGGACTCCACCAGCTCTGCCACATGGGGTCTTAGCTCTAGAAGATCCAGGGAAGAGCTTCTCCTACATGCCAGTGTCTACGCCATGATGGCCAGCCCATCTCCATGGAACCTTCCTTCCCAGAATGGAGATGCAGACCCTGGGCTTTCTGTGGTATCTGCTAGGGTGAGGTCTGTGCTGAGTTTCTCTGGCTTGAACTTAGCCACTGCTGAGCTGTGATGGGGAGGGCAAACTTCCCTCAGTAGTTGAGCAACCTTGGGCAAGTTACTAATCCTCTCTGGGTTTTTAGTCTCTTACCTGTGAAACTGAACTAAAAATTCCATTGTTAAAAGTCAGAGTGATTCAGTGCTACATGGTGAGTGGGAATGAATCAGGAAATCCAGAACTATCTCAGGCCCCTGTCATAGACTGGCCCTGCCTCTTTCTTTGTCTCAGTTTCCTCTTCTGTGCAATGGGGGTGGGAGAGGACTGACCATATGGCTGTTAAGGTCCAGGTGCCCTCTGACTAGTTCTGATCTCATCCCTATTGTTTTCTGCCTCTGGGTGGGATTCTTCCCAAGAAGGGAGAGGAGGTCACAGCAGGCCTGGGATTCACTACCTGGGATGGAGCAGAACATCCCTGTTTGGTTCTCTGGTCTTCTTGAGGTGGGACCAAGGAGGACAATGCCTCTGGTGCCTCTCATACTTCTCTCCCAGGAGGGAATAGTCACACCACTAGACTCCCCTGCCCAACTGAGTGCATGAGTCATAGGCTGCCCTCCACCAATACAGAATGAAGAGCCTTACCTGGGTTTCTCTCTGGAAGGGACTCTTAAGGCCATTTTACCAGGAGCATCTCTCAGTCATGCAGAGAGAAACTAACAGGTATAGAGGGAGAAGACTTGGATCAGATATTTCTTTCTACAACCTACTAGTTGAGTGACCTTAGCTGAGACTTTTAATCCCTGAGGAATGTGGTTGTGTTAAATAAGATAACATTATGAGTTTGAGTAGCAAGCACCTAGTAGGTGCTCACCAAATGCTATTTAAGTCTTCACCTGGGGATAAATGCACTAACAGATAGAGATGGGCAAAGACATTGATCCCCCTAGAGGCCCACCAGGAGCAGGGCTTAGGGCTGTCCCAGAACCCCAGCTGATCATCTCAGGCCACAGATTGCCCTGTCTGCTCACCCTGTGTGCTGGGAGACATCCATGTGTTGGGAGACATAAAGTTTGGGAAGCACTGGGGGGCTGAGTCTGAAGATGGCAGAAGGGAGAGGAGAGAGAGGGAGCAATGCAGTATAACCATGTGACTTAGAGGATGTCAGGGCTTAAGCTGTGAATGGTGATCAGCTGGGGCGGTACCATTTCTATAGTAATGGCTGGTGCAAGAAGGGGAGTACCCTGTATGTTTGTGGTAGACAGCTCTTCCTACCCTTTCCCCACTCTCCATGGCCCTGTTCTTTACACTGCACATCAGTGAATGGAATTTCTGTGTCAACCTCCCAGATCAGGAAACTAACACATGAGGAAGAGGAAATGGCTGTAGATAATAATGGGTCATATTGTTGATCCGGGACTTTGACCCACATATCCTGATGCTTGGGGACTGAGCCTTTCCAGGCCCCAGAGTCTGGCCCTTTCCCCATTTACTCCCTGACCTCTGAGACATAAGTCCCAGCACTCCCCTCCCCCCATATTTCTATGGGGCCCCCCTCTAGACAGGCCACCAGTCAGTCCGACTTTGTTAGCTCTCAGTAGACTTTCTTTTTTTTTTTTTTTTAAGATTTTATTTATTTATTTGACAGAAAGATCACAAGTAGGCAGAGAGGCAGGCAGAGAGAGAGAAGGGGGAAGCAGGCTCTCTGCTGAGCAGAGAGCCCGAAGTGGGGCTCGATCCCAGGACCCTGAGATCATGACCTGAGCTGAAGGCAGAGGCTTAACCCACTGAGCCACCCAGGAGCCCCTCTCAGTAGACTTTCGAGGCATTGTCATGTGGACCTCTGGCTTGTCTGCAGCAGGAGAGATGGAACCCTCTCCATCCTTCAGTGCTGGGCACCAGGCAGCCCTGGCTCCACTGAGTCCGAGCCCTCAGCCCTGGCTACACGTCGGGATCCATCAGGGAATTTTTTAAAATGACCCATGACCAAGTCCTACCCTAGACCAATTAATTCAGAATGTCTGTAGGGGAAGCACAGGCAGGGGTATTTGTCTTAAAATCTTCCCAGGTGATTCCAATCTGCAGCCAGAATGGAGAACTACTGTGCAGGAGAATAACCGTGTGACTTTGGGGAAGAGCCATGAGCTGGGAGCCTCCATGTTGCTTCTCTGTTGTTTTCCCATCACGCTTCATGGAATTGGGGCCACAGGCCTCTCTTTTTCCTCAGTTTTCTATCCTAAGCCATGATGTTTACCCCTTTCATCTTTTCTATTCTGTTCCATTGAGCTGATCTTTTTATAGGAGTCTTGGTGTCTTCCCTTTTATTCTGCTCATTTATTTATTCATCCAACATCTAGTGAATGCCTGCTACCTCAGGCACGGTACTAGCTCCTGAGATATAGCAAAGAACAAGAAGGCCAGGTCTCATGGAGTGTATGTTCTCCTGAGATTTGCCCTGTTGTTCTTTCTCTTTTTATTAATAAGGCTGGGATATTTGAAAATGGTATTTTTTGGTAGACGTATGTTACTAGTCCCTTCTCAATTTTGTCTGTTATTTTTACTCCTTAATTAAACTTCTTGTTTGATTATAAGCAAAACCTCTGCCCAAAGGAAGCTAAATAAGCTCAGTTACTTGCACGGGACAATGTTTTACATGTGTGTGTACACACAGGTCTTGTGTAAACACATGAACACGGGCTTCTGGATGACGTTTGTGTTTAGAGATTCCTAAGCCAAGGCACCTTGAACTTCTGTGGCTGGGAAGGGTCTTGGAGAACACAGGCTTGGTCAAACTAGTTGTCTTCTTACCTCTGAAGACTGCTCAACCAACGAATGAAGATTTGGTGAAGGCCTCTTATGCATAGGGCATTGAGCTAGACGCTCTAGTAGGAAGGGTTCTGGAAGTGCCCAATGGCAAGAAGGAAAAGGCCCAGCTTCTCCCTCAGGAAGCCCACCAGGGATATAGGACTCTTTCCACACAGAAGGTGTGAGTGATACAAGGCTATCATGGTGAGGGCAAGTAGGTACTTCAGAGAAGCCATCATTTGGGGCAGACAATTCTCAGGGCATTACTGGCCCAGTGCAGATTATTCGAGACAGGTCGTCCCACCCCTCCCACAATTCTGATGTGTACCTTCCCCTTCAACCTGCAGGTCTTCCATAAAACAGGCACCAATGGGAACCGGTGCTTTCCTCGCTGATAGGCTGCTGACACATACTTCCGTCACATCGGCAGAGCTCACCCTGGAGTTAGGGGCTAGGTTTCCTTATTGAAAAAAGGACAGTTTCACTTAGTCTCTTCTCACAACTGCTAAAAAGTTTGACTTGTGCTTTCTTCCCAAGTCACAGTGTCAATCACAGTCACTGTTCTTAGCTGCCAGCACAGAAAATTTGGTGTAGTTGCGTCTTTAATCAGGGAGAAGAACAAAACTCTTTCCTTTTTCTTGAAGCCTAGGGATTTCTTTGTGGAACTGATCTACTGCTGTCTGAGGGAGTGATATTCAATTTCTTTTTTACTGACCCATATTAAGAAACACATTTCCTATCACCACCTAGGAGTATAACAAGTTTCCCAAAAACATCAATTACCCTTACTATAGACAGTGGCCTTAGATATTTCATGTTCTGTTTAATTTTTTAAATGGACTGATCAGTCCACCAAATTAAAATCATGGGATAATAATAGGTTGTACCCAGGTTGAAAGAGGAACGCTGCAGCAAGCCAGGGCCCCTTTAATCCCCATGGGCCCTGAGGCCGAGGCTGAACTACAGCAAGTGCTTACCTCGCTCAGTCACCAAGATGCCTCCTGAGGGAGGCTGGAAGATTTGAATCCATGGGCCTGTGCCTATGATGAGTACTGGTCCCCGAGTTTTCACAGCTGCTAATAGATCACACAGATCCTCTGTGCTTATTAAGCTGATGTAGGTGAAGGGCACCCACAGTGCCTGGTAAGGATGCCCGAGACACGCTATTCCCCCTCTGCCTCACAGCTGATGAGGACTCGATGTGTTGACAGGATTCCAACATTTCTTTTACCTAAGTCTGCCCTATACCAAATGCCTCACAAAGGCTGAAAGCGTTTTAAGTCCCGTCTCAGTGTTTCTAGATGTAGAAGAGGTTAAAGGTTGGTGTGTTTGCCAACACAGCTGGGCCATGGTGGTTGTGCCGAGAAGCATTAAGAGGTGGAAGCAGATGTACAGATTGTAAGGCCAGGCTATTTTTTCTTTTCTTTTCTTTTTTTAAGATTTTATTTATTTATTTGACAGAGAGAGAGAGAGAGAGAGAGAGCACAAGCAGCGGGAGCAGCAGGCAGCGAGAGAAGCAGGCTCCCCATAGAGCAGGCAGCCCCATGTGGGGCTCGATCCCAGGATCCTGGGATCATGACCTGAGCCCAGTGCAGACGCTTAACCATCTGAGCCACCTGGGTGCCCCAAGACAGCCGAATTCTGCCCAATTCCCATGATGTGTCCCACCCTACCTCTAACTGGCCTAAGCTAAGTGGGGATCATTGACCTTTCATTCAATCCATGTAGGTTCAGGGATACTCCTCAAAGCTGCTGGTGGCATGGAGGGACTCCTGCCATCCTTATTAGTGGGACAGTAGCTTTGAGCTTTGGGTCTCTTGTTGGGCTGGTGAGCAGTTGGTGAAGATAACAAGTATCCTATGTTCAGGAGCTTCATGCCTGAATGACCCTTGCAAGCCCCTCCGTGGGTATATCTCCCTCTTCCTTCTCTGCATGTATTGCTCTCTTCCAGGCTCTGGACCCAGCCCATAGCCAGCTGGGCCCATCGAGGCAGTGCCCACACACGTCTGGTGTGACCCGAGCCCTCCATGCAGCTCTGAGGCTGAGGCTTTGGCATAGCCCAGTCAGTGGTTACCCACAAGTCACATTTTATTGAGCAGATGACAAAGGAAGGCAACATCTTAACGTCACAGAGCCAGAAACGAAGGGCCGCCCACTTAGATTTCACTTTGTACTCAACACAACCAACCTCTAACTGTGATTTGAAACATACTGAAAAAATGTCAGCAGATCGAGACCCGAGGTTGAACAATAGAAACCAGCTCCAGACTCCTAGCTGGAGCTCAGAAGTCTGGCTCTCGGCCTTGGGGCCGATTTAGTATATGTGCTGCCGAAGCGAGCACGGCCCTGCTGCCATTAACAGTGGCCAAAACGCAAGGATGACTTAAATATATCTGTCCATATTATCCAAAGGCAAATGTTACTTGATATTGGTGGAAAATATTTGAATTTCACCCCCGAGGTATTTTGGCACCCAGGCTCTAAATTCCAACTCTGCCTGCCTCGTTTAGACCATGCCCGGCATTTCAAATTCGATTGCCTGAAGCAAAATGCTAATACTGTCAGATGAGTTCCAGGGGCTCACCTCTCTGGCTTGCATCTCTCCATTCAACGTGCAGACAATGGGTGTGTGACATGCACAGCTGTCCAACACTCCCGCCACCCACGGCTTCGGAGGCGGGGCCAGAAACCTCTGGATCGGCCGACCAGGGAACCCAGCTGTGCTCCTCAGCCACTGCGGGAACACATTTCACACCAAGAGATGTCACATTCGGAGGGGACTTTATGGTTTACAGTTGTTACAAAGTACTTTCACTCCATTTATGGCTTTTATTTCCCTAGTTTACAGCTGAGAAGCTAAAGCCCCCATTAAGGGACTCACTCAAGCTATTGTCAATCTGGGATTCCAGCCCTGTGTTTCCAATCCCAAGCTCCTCCCAGCAGGCCAGAGCTCCAACCTTGGAGAGTTTTGGACATCTACGATCCTGGGAGGCCATACAAAGGGGAGCTATGGGGTCCTAGCCTCTTGGTGCCTTTGTCTAGGACATGCTACCCATCCTTGACCTATCTACTTTGAGAAATCTTCTGCCTAAATGTTAATATTTATCATTTACAGCTGGCCACTGCCCCCTTTCAAAGGTGAACACAGTAAAATTTATGACAGGCACGCTATCAGACCACAAAGGAGCATAAAACACGGGGACGAGTGGCAGTCTCCATCTGCGCAAGTGATCCATCCAAGGCTGGGACACAGGGAGGATCCTGGCATGGGGCTGCAGCCACGCATCTTCCTCCTGGGGCTGCTATTGCTTCTGGGCCAAGGTAAGTCTGCCTTTTGCTCAGAGGGCAACCGATGGGTCGGCCTGCTGGTGTCCCGTGTTGCTTGGGCACAGAGCTTGAGCGGGGAGTAGATCTTTTTCATGAGCACAAAACAGTTTAGAAGCAGGCAGGCTGGAATGCTGAGGTTCAAGTGCCCACGGCTGCGGGGCAAGAGGCATGTCTGGGGCTAGGGGAGGAGTGCTCATGGCCTAGAGCTCCGTGGTGCAGAAAAAAGTGATAGGTGCAGGGAGCCACAAAGAACTGGGTTCTAGTTCTCCATGCTGTGTGGCCTTGGGCAAGCTCTAGCTCCCTGGACCTTGATTTCATTTCACCCTTAAAAAGAGGACACTACTACTTATGGGCTTTGCATTGTTTTCGCTAAAAGGCAGGTTTCAGGATAATGAAATCCAAAGGATGGCCCACATTCTTTAGTGTTCCTGACACTGATTGAATGAATGGGCTCCCAGTCAGAGCTCTGGGTTCCTCCTGAGCTAATGACTCAGGGAAGAGTCTGCCTCTGTCACATTCTTCTCTGCCTCTCTTCTCCTGACCCCTACTTAGCTCATCCTTCTTTGTTTGGAAAGCCATAAAGATGATTTTTCACCAACTCCAAATGAGACATCTGGGTCCAGAATGGGAGAGCACTTGCTCTCAAGCCCCCAGAAGCCTGGCTGGGGTCCACACACCCTCTCTGATTGGGGGTGAGGTGAGGTGAGGTGGGAGGAGTGTGTAAAGGTCAGTGAATGACATGCAGGGGTGTGGAGTGCCAGGCTGGGCTGGGGGGGGGGGGCTTGGTGGGGAGAATGATAAGGCCTGCTATGCTCAATGAACAGGCTGATTGTATTTTCCTGGTTGCTAAATGAGGCCGAGCTTTTTTTGATCATTTAAATTCCTCTTTTGTGAAGTGCCTGTTCAGGCGTGTTTCCTATTTTCCTATGGGTTTTTCTTTCTTCACATTGATTCTCTTGGGTTTTTCATCCAGGTTGTACACTTACTCTTTGAGGGCTATGTGTACAGTAAACATACTCTGAAACTTGTCTTTCTGCTCTCTTTATGGAGACTTTAGATGAGCAAAATTCTGAATTTGGGGGAGGTTAATGATGATGACTCAAATGAGAACAAATGGAGAGGATTCAGAGGTTGCTGAAGGAGGGAAGTTGGCCACCATCACTTGAGTCTGGCGGAGACTTTAAGGCAGGCAGGGGAGTGGGAAAGCTTATAGTGAAAAAGGGAAGACCTCGGGTATGTTCTGATTAGAAGCTATGGCCGTGGGGAAGCCGGAGGTAGGATGAGAAGCCAGGCATCTTATGTGATTGATTTAGGAAATGTATTTGGCTTTCTCTGGTCCTGAGTTGGAAGCAGGGACAAAAAGGAGGGAAACTGGGATCACTGTGCTAGGCTGCTGGCTACAGTGATGGCCATTGGTGTGCTTGGTATTCAATCTCTCTGTTTCTAAAGTTTTTAATCTTCTCCTCTGGTTTCACTTCAGATCCATAAATCTTTCACATTTTACTAAAAGATTTCATCTTTTCCTTCATGGTTTGTACCCTTTTTGTCTTATTTAAGAACTCCTTTCCTTCCTTGCAGTTCTGACGATATTATTCTATATTTCCTTCTAAAACTTTGTAAATTTGCTCTTCTCATTCGGGTCTTTAGTACATCTGGAGTTGGTTTTTATGACTAGTAGAAGAGAGGAACCCAATTTTACAGTTTTCTTCCCATGAAAGTATGTAGTTGTCCCAGGGCCATTTATGGAGAAGTCCATTGTTTCCTTACTGCTGTGAGGAGCCCCCTCTGTTTCTATACAGGGAGCTTGGATTTGCTTTCATCGGTATCAAAACTTGGCTTTATCTGTCCATTTGTCCATCCCTGTGCTGATAGCAGGTTGTCTTAATTCTACAGCTTTATAGTAAGTTCTGTTATTTGGGAAAACAGGTCTTTCTAGTTTTTTCTTCTTAGAAATGACTTTGAACTTCCATATAAATTTTACTATCTGTCACTTTTTATCCCCCAAAAAACCTGTTGGGCTTTTGATCGAAATTGCTTTGCATTCCATGAGTCGTGTTGGGGAAAGCAAACATCTTTACACGACTGAGCCTGCCAAACCAAGAACACATTTAGATCAATCTTCTTTATTGCGTCTCAAAGTTTTGTAGTTTCTTTGGTGAGGTCTTGTATTCATTTGGTTTAATTTATTCTTAGACATATGATATTTTGTTGTGTGATAGGTAGATTTTTAAATTTTTATTTTGCAAATGTTTATTATTGGCATACAGAAGTGATTTTTTATGTATTAATTTTGAACCCGATTTAATTTTTATAAATTTTAACAAGTTATCTGCATATTCTTTTGGATTTTCTCTATAGTCGGTCCTGCCAGGAATGACAGTTTTGTTGCTCTCTTTTCTATCTATGTAACTTTTTCTCTCCTTCCTGTACTGCCTCCACCACAACTTTTCATGGAAGTGATGCTGATTCCCATGTTCAAAATGAAAGTGTTTAATGTTTTGTCAGTACATGTGAATGTCTGCTCTCAGCTTTTCTGTAGATACTCTTTATGAGATTAGGAAGATCTATTTTATTACTAATTTGTTAAGAGGTTTTTAAAAAAATCATGAGTGGGTATTGAATTTATCTAATACTTTTTCTGAGATGATTATGTGATTGACTCCTTTAAACTTGTTAATGTGATAAGTTAGTTGACTTTTTATTATTTTGTTCATGTTTTCTGTCATTACTTATGAGATTTACTGTGAAGACCACACATTGCATTTTCTTGTCCTGCCTTTTCCACCTCTTTTAATCTAGAATAGTTCTTTAGCCTTTGGTTGGTTTGTTCTTTTGTGTCACTGAAAATTTAGGCTGGCTTTTTGTGTATGTGCATTTCAATTTGGATTTATCCAAGTTATTTCTTTATTGCTGGGATTGGATTAAACTCCTCGGGATGAAATACAAAATAAGTCATGTTGTGTCCTTGATACCATTGGGAGATGCATGTGATATTGGTAAACGCCCTATGTGGGTGACATTAAGTTTGGTAATTTGGTTCAAGTGTGTTTGCCTCATTTTTGCCTTGTAAAGGTACCTTCCTCCATATGATTTATAAGTTATTTGTAAGGAGATACTGTGATACTCTGTGACTGTTCTTATATTCCATGGTTTTCCCATCCACTGATGATTTTTTTTAAGATTTTATTTATTTATTTGACAGACAGATCACAAGTAGTCAGAGAAGCAGGCAGAGAGAGGAGGAAGCAGGCTCCCTGCTGAGCAGAGAACCCAATGTGGGGCTTAATCCCAGGACCCTGGGATCATGACCTGAGGCGAAGGCAGAAGCTTTAACCCACTGAGCCACCCAGGTGCTCCTCCACTGATGATTCTTGCCTGAATTGATTACTGCTAGGGTGACTGTAGAATGGTGATTTACAAATATCTCTCATTCCTCCTAGTATTGTTAGTTGGCACTCCCCAATTAAAAAAAAAATTCTCTTCTCTATCCCACTCTTTTTTTCTTTTTAAAATAGAAGATAAAATGTTATCCTTTAAATATAAAATGCATTTATGGATTCTCTTACTAATCAGAGTACTATAATCCATTCAAGTCATCATTCCTTTTGATGCTCAAGTAATTATGAATTTGGCCAGCAAGTCCCCTTCACACGGCCTCCTGTTTCCCCATCCATTTTTTTAAAGCACGTTTTAGCTTTATGAAACAAACTAGTCCAGTGAATCCTATATTTTCCATTTCTTAGCCATGCAATTAGCCATTTCTTCAAGGTTCTGGTTGTTGGGGGATTTCATTTAGAAACCAAGATCTAGGTGGTAGGGGTGGGTGTTCATGGCTGCTGGAATGTCATTATGTCCAAGTTCACTCAGTGAACACAGCTAGGAAGTACAGTTTTCTTTTTAAAATATGTGTACACCAAAGATACAAAGGTAGTGATCCAAAGGGGCGCCTGCACCCCACTGTTTATAGCAGCAATGTCCACAGTAGCCAAACTATGGAAAGAGCCCAGATGCCCATTGACAGATGAATGGATAAAGAAGATGTGGTGTATATATAACTACATGTGTATATGTATATATATACACATATATACATCTATACATAAAGATACACACACACACACACACACAATGGAGTACTACTCAGCCATCAAAAAAATGAAATCTTGCATTTGCAATGACGTGGATAGAACTAGAGGGTATTATGCTAAGTGAAATAAGTCAATCAGAGAAAGATAATTATCATATGATCTCACTGATAATGTGGAATTTAAGAAACAAAACAGGGGATCTTAGGGGAAGAGAGGAAAAAAATACAACAAGATGAAACCAGAGAGGAAGACAAACCATAAGAGACTCTTAATCATAGGAAACAAACTGAGGGTTGTGAGAAGGGAGCGGGGGGGATGGGATAACTAGGTGATAGACATTAAGAAGGTCATGTGATATAATGGGCACTGGGTATTATGTAAGACTGATGAATCATTGATCTCTGAAACCAGTAATACATTATATGTTAATTAATTGAATTTAAACTTTGAAGAAAGGAAAAAAAATAAATGTTTATAGATTATCTCTAACTTCAGTTAGAGTTGCATTTTCATCTCCTTCCCCCATTTCAGGTTGGTTTTGTCCTTCTCCCACAGTGCAAACCAAGGTTACAAAAACATCAATAAATCTATTCATTTACTGAATCCTATGATACATAACAGCATAACATATGAATCACTCTAGCAATAGGGGCACCTGGGTAGCTCAGTCAGTTGGGTGTCCAACTCTTGATTTCAGCCCAGATCTTTTTTTTTTTTTTAAAGATTTTATTTATTTATTTGATAAAGATCACAAGTAGGCAAAGAGGCATACACAGAGAGAGAGGAAGGGAAGCAGGTTCCCTGCGGAGCAGAGAGCTTGATGTGGGGCTCGATCCCAGGACCTTGTGATCATGACCTGAGCCGAAGGCAGAGGCTTTAACCCACTGAGCCACCCAGGTGCCCTGATTTCAGCCCAGATCTTAATCTCAGGATCATGAGTTTAAAGTCCCACATTGGGCTCCACACTGGGCATGGAGACTACTTTAAGGACAAAAAAAAAAAAAAGAATTGCTCCAACAATAGCACCACCACAATTTCTTTACCATTCTTTTGTCCTTTGAATATATCCCATTAAGGGTGTATAATCAAAATACTTGCTCAAAATCACTTGGATTAATTCTTTTTCTTTTGATTTCTCTCTATGGTTATGGTATCTCTTTGACATATAGTTAAGTTTGTCCCTGTTTATATTCAGTTGCAGGGTTTCTCCCATTTTTATTGATTTTTACTTTATTTTTTTAATATATAAAACATGATTCTGACTTTTGAACCATGTTAATGTAAAAAAATACACTTGAAGTCCCATCCCCTTCTCTAGCCCTTACCTCTATCTCATTTGTACCTATTCTTGTAAGTAAGCAATTTCATTATTTTCATATTCTTTCTATATAATTTTTTGCGAATAAACTTAATTTTTTCTTCCTTCTTGCACAAATGATAACCTATTATACACTTTCTTGCATCTTAATTTTCTTCACTTAATATATTCTGAAATTCTATCATATTCATTCAGATATTTTTCATTTTTTTCCAAGTGTAGAATATTCCATTATTACCGTATATTTAATGAGCCTCCTAATGTAGGCATTAGGTTGTTTCCAATATTGTGTTATTATACGTAGTGTTGTCATGAACAATTGTGTGCATATCTTTTTCATGTTGTTGGCGGTATAGTTTAGTTTAAGTTCCTAGAACTGGGATTTCTGGGTCAAAGGGTAAATACACATAGTTTTGTTACATATCATCAAATTTCTCTCCATAAGGATTGTACCATTTTTACATTCACATCAGCAATATATGTGAAAATACCTTCTTCCCCAGTAGTTTGACAATGAAGTATATAGCCAAGCTTTAGAATTTTTGCTAAAGTCACAGGTAAAAATGATATTTTAATTTAAATTTCTCTGTTAACAAATGAAGTTGAATATCTTTTCATATTTTTATTTTTTAAAAAGATTTTATTTATTTGTTTGTCAGAGAGAAAGAAAGAGCACAAGCAGGGGAAGAGAGGGTGGAGGGAGAAGCAGACTCCCCACTGAGCAAGGACACCCTCCCCCCAATGCAGGGCTCAATCCCATGACCCTGGGATCATGACCTGAGCTGAAGGCAGATGCTTAACCTACTGAGGCACCCAAGCGTCCCTCTTTTCATCTTTTTAAAGATCACATGGTTTCAAGTTAAAAAAAACAACAACAAACAAAACAATGAAAAGGGGTAAGTCCCAGTGAGCTAACACTTTTCAAGACTCTGCTTGCCATGTGTTTGATAATGTCCCATTATCATGTGTTATTATCAATGTGCCTGGGTGGCTCACTCAGTTAACATTCCCAGTCTTGATTTCAGCTCAGGTCATGAGCTCAAGATCCCAGGACTGAGCCCAGTCTACAGCTCTGTGATGGGTGCAGAACCTGCTTAAGATTCTCCCTCCTTCTGTCTCTGCCCCATTTCACCCCTGCTTGCTTGCACGCATGCATGCTCATGTTCTCCCTCAATAAATTAATTACTTAAATACAATAAATAAATAAAATAAAGTACTATTTGATAATGTCCCATTGACCAAAGCGATTCATGTGGCCAATCCCAGATTTAAGTAGGGGAGAAACAGACATTTCCTCTTGGTGGAAACAGCAGCAAGGTTACATTGCAAAGCGACATGCATTCAAGAATAGGAGGAATTTATGGCCATTCTTTTTGCAATCTAGTTCACTTACCTTCATTGTTCTTTTCTTCAGGGTTTTTAATAGCTATTTTTGCATGTTTATTTTTCCAAATGAACTCTAGATTCAATTTGCCTAACTTTAGAAAAAAAAAATCCATTGCTTTTTTATTGAAATTGCCCTAAATTTGTAAAGTGGAACTAAGCTTATTCAGAACTTAATTTTTTCATTATTATTTTTTTCTCTTCCACTATACTTCTAACTGGGCCAGTTCATATGTTGATATATACAAAAGGTTTTTACTTTTTGTATATTAATTTTATACTTTCTGTCTTGCTAAATTATTATACTGTTGGATTAGTTTTATCATTAATTCTCTGGAGCAAGTATACACCCATATCATCAACAGTAGAGATAGTTTTCCTTCTCTTCCAATTATTCTGCCTTTATTTTTTCCTGATTGCACTGGCTAATATTTCAATACAGTGTTAAGTAACAATGGTGATAGGGGGGATTTTCACCTTGTTCCTGACCTTAGTAGGAGGCAAATGTTTTCCTAGTCAGTTGGATAGTGGCCTTTGGGAAACGTACATACATACATAAAGACATATACACATAAATGTGTTTGTGGGTGTTCACATTAACGGAGTATCCATAAATTTCCTTGAGTACTTATGTCAGGAAAGGAAAGAATGTTAAAGTTTGTTGAAAGTCTTTTCAGTGTTTATGGAAATAAACATTAGATTTATTATTATTTTGAATTATGTTACTAGATTTGCTAATATTGAGCCATTCGTCCTTTCCCGGAATAAAATCAAGTTGGTCATGGTGTATTTTGTCTTTATGTACCATTGACCCTAGAATAACATGAATTTGAACCACATGGGTCCACTTATTAATATTTCTTTAGTTACACTTTTAGAAAAATTTTTGGAGATTTGTAACAATTTGAAAAAACAGACAAAGCACACAGCCTAGAAATATCAAAAGACATTAGGAACAAGTTCAGAATGTCATGAATCCATGAATTATATGTAGATACTAGTCTATTTTATCACTTACTACCATTAAAATATATATAAATCTATTATAAAAAGTTAAAAATTATCAAAACTTACAGACCATACATTATCTTTTCATTCTTGATGTCTGTTATTTGTAAGACCTACACCACCTGCAATGTTTCGTATCCTCTAAGCCAATATTGATAAAGGTACTGCCAGATGATTCATCTTGTAAACAGATGATGTCAACTTATGGTATTGATAAACACTGTACAGTTCTTTAAACTTATTTTCCCTTCCTTATTTTAACATTTGCTTTTTTAAATTATTTTTTTAAGATTTTATTTTTATTTGACAGAGAGAGAGAGAAAGCACAAGCAGGGGGTAGGGGGAGAGGGAGAGGGAGAAACAGCCTCCTCACTGAGCAGGGAGCCCGATGCAGGACTTGAACCCAGGATCCTCGGATTATGACCAAAGGTGGACACTTAACCAACTGAGCCATGCAGATGCCCCTTAACATTTCCTTTTCTCAAGCTTACTTTATTACAAAAATACAGTATAGAATACATATAAAATATGTTAGTTGACTATATTTTTGGTAGGACTTCTGGTCAATAG
Source organism: Mellivora capensis (assembly GCA_004024625.1). Lineage (NCBI taxonomy): Eukaryota > Metazoa > Chordata > Mammalia > Carnivora > Mustelidae > Mellivora > Mellivora capensis. The sequence goes on along the minus strand of PISX010004108.1, from coordinate 37,122 downwards.
TAGGCGATTAGTAGTAAATTTGGGGGGGAATCAAAAATTATACATGGATTTCTGTCTGTGTGGAGGGTCCTTTTCCCAACCCCCACATTGCACACAGGTCAACTATAATGTTGGATGTAGTGTGCTAACATTTGTGTAAGATTTTTTTTTTTCTTACGTGTTCATGAGTGAAATTGAAGCATCATTTCTTTTCCCCCTCTTCCTTTGTTGATTTTGGTACCAGTGTTGTACATTCTCATAAAATACTTTGGGAGTGTTCCTATTTTTCTGTCTTGAATAGATTTTAATATGAATGGAATGAGGGGCACCTGGGTGCCTCAGTTGGGAGATCATGTGACTCCTGATCTCCAGGTTGTGAGTTTGACCCCATATTGAGGGTAGAGTTTACTTAAAAAATTTATTCCATAAGAATTTTTTTTTTTCTTGGCAGTAGAACTCATCAATAAGGCCATCTGGGCCTGAAATATTATTTTTTGCTCGATTTTTGATTACTGACTCAATTTTTAAATGGTTATAGAATTCATATCTTTTATTTCTTATAAATATGTTTTAGAAAGTTTTGATTTTCTAGGACTGTGTCCATTTCAAGTACATTTTCAAGTTTTTTGCATGAATTGATGGAGGATTTCTGTTGTTATCTCTTTGATACTTGTAGCTTCTGTCGTCATGACCCCTTTTTGTTTCCAATACTGGCTATTTGTGACTTCTTCCTTTTTCTTTGATTCATCTTGTCATAGGCTTGTCTGCCTTATTCGTTTTATCAAAGAACTAATTTTTGACTTTGTTGATCTCCTATGTCATAGTTTTCCAGTGCTACGAGCAAATTACCTTAAATCTTATTGACGAATGGCAACCCTTTTATTTGCTCACAATTCAGTGGATCTACAATTTGGGAAGACCTCAGCTGGGGTGTCTTGTCCCTGTTTCATATGGTATTGTGTGGGACTGACATGGAGGGTCTAAAATGACATGTGTGAGAACTTGGTACTGGAGTGTCCTTGTGCTCCCCCACACGGCCTTCCTATAAGGACAGCTGGGCTTCTGTACCTGGTGACTCAGGGCCTCAGATGAGCAAAAAGAGAAGCCACAGGACCTCTTCATGCCTAGGCCCTAGAGTCATTGCTGCTGATTCTATTGGTCAGTCAGGTTTCAGGGTCAGCCTAGATACAAGGGGAAGGAAATAGACTTCACCTCTTGGGAGGAATGGCGAAAGTCACATTGCCAAGGGGCATGCAGTATGGGAGGAAATGTCATGGCCATCTTCCGGAAAAATAGACCACAGTCTAGACTGCATGTTTCCTATGTCATTAATTTCTGTGAATTAATCTTGCTTGGCATTTATAATATATTTTGAGTCTATGGCTTGATATCTTTTATAAATATTAAAAATTCTCAGTGGGTATCTCTTGAAATATTGCTTCTACACCATTATTTCTGTCTTCTGTAATGTCAATTAAATGTTTGTTTGGTTTTCTGTATATACCATGTCTCTTAGCCCCTTGTCCAACTGTACCATCTTTTTTTCTTTCTGTGGTGCATTCTAAATAATTTGTTCTGACACATGCCCCAATTTATTCATTCTCTCAGTTGTGTCTAATTTGCCGTTAAGCCCGATCATCGAAGGTTTTGAAAACTGATTTTATTTTTCAAATTTAATTTACATGTAGTTCTGTACCAAATTTACAGTGTTACTTTTAAAAATAATTTTGTATTCCCATAAATATCAAGTTTTCTTTTTTATTTAAATAGTAGTTTTATAATATTGGTCTGATAATTTCAGTATCCAAAGTTTTGGATCTGTTTCTGCTCTTTTTTTTTTTCTCCTGCTAAATCTTGCTCCTGAATACCTTGTTTCTTTCTGTGCTTAGTTATTTTTTATTGTGTGCTGCTCAGACTCCTCCAAAAGTTATTTGTGAGACTCTCTGGGGCCTCAGATGAAGAAAAGATGCCTATCTCCTGAAACTATGTAAATGTCATTCTGGTGGGCACTGGAGACATTGACTTTTGAGGATCCCTTCAAACTCAACTCCCAGTGTGAGTTTCCCTAGAAGAGCCAGTCAAGCCCCACTCTAACCACTGTCCACATATAACAACTTCCCTGTAAGAGGGATAGATTATCATCCTCATTTTACAGATGAGACAACTGAGACTCAGAAATTAACTAACTTCCCCCAAGGTCATCTAACTCTAAGTACAGGAGCCAGAATTCAGTCCTGAGCTCCAGTCCTAAGCCAGGGCTTCTCCCCACCACCCTGCACTACAGGCCAGCCCAAGGGAGGGAAGAATCATAATGTGGCTTTTATTTAAGCTTTGAATGGGCTTGACCAACAACACACATGGAAACAGGTTCCTGTTCTGAAAGTTTGGGTATATAAAACTGGAACAGCATTATCTCGAAGCTATAGTTGGCAAGAAATCACTGTAGCTAATAAGGCACGATTTTTGCTAGAATTTCATTTTCCTGGAATGGGTCAGCAGTTCCTGGGGAGACTGTCAGGCGGAGGAGTGAAAACTCACTGCCTTGGTATGCACCCACGCCAGGCCTGTTGCTGTCAAGCCAAAGGTGGGAGTTGGGTGAACCCATCGTGTGAGGAGAGGAACACCTCTTCCCTTATTAGAACAGGTAAAGCTAGTCAACGTTTGTCTTACAGGGGCCTGGAGTCCTTCCTGGAGGTTGCCAGTCCAGCCTTCTAGAAATACTCTCTCCAAATAAGAGTAGAAAGCAATGCTGGAGAAATTTCTGGTAGCCAAATCTTTGGTTATTGAGGAGAGAGGGGTGGAGACTCGCTAGAGTCCCTTATTGAAGTGGTGGCCCAGCCATCCGGGGAACTCAGGTGTCAGACTCTCTCCTACAGCAGACGCCTCAATCCCTATCCCTATCCTCAGCCCTAAACCCACTCACTTTCCTCTAAATTCCTGCTCTGAGCAGCATGCCTGGCTTAGGCGTTTTCTGGGGGGTGGGGGGCATCTCAGGAGTCCCACTACTTTCCCAGGATGTCATCTGTACCTTGTAGATTTTTAGGACTTTATTGTCAATCATCCTTTTCATCAAGTTGCATTCTTGCTACCTGAGCAGCCTTCCAGGAACCTGAGCTGAGCTAAACCGGGCAGGTAGATGATAAACCAAAGGAAGGAACCCTCTGGAGACAGAGAGAACTGATTTGCATAAAATCACTGGAGAAGAATTAAGCACCAAAATAGGTGAAGTAGCTGTACTAAAAGCAACAGGCTTCAGAAAACGGAGAGGTGAACGTGGGCTGGGGAAGTTTTCACGTGGGTGGGAAACTGGGTGCAGCTCTGGGGGCTGCGTGGGATCAAGATAAACACCTGTGTGAGGAGGGCAGGCAAGTCGGAGAGCAGCTTGCTCACAGGGGGAGTCTCGGCTCAGCATGCCTAGTGCCAGGAGCAGTGAGCAGGTCCCCTGAGGGCAGGGCAGGGTAGGTGTTGGGAGAGGATTTTGAAATCAGAGAATGATCAAGGTTCTCCTAGCCCCTTTTGGCTTAAAGAGATTTCTAAAAGGATTATAACCAATCTTTTTTTTTTTTTTTTTTTTTTTTAACAAAAACTGAACCCTTGGGCCAGGTTAAATGACCTGCCCAAGGTCACACAGCAAGCCTGGAATTTGGATTCGCTATCGTGGGAAGTGGGGAGCTATTAGAGTTTCTTCAGCAGGGGGTAGCCTAATGCAAGTAGTGTTTTGGGCAAGACGAGGCTGCCAGCTTCAGACATAAAAGGCCGTGTATGGTAAGAGGCGGCACCTTGGTGAATTCGTGTGCCTGGCTCCAAGAAAGAGGCCTACTAGGGAGTTTGCTTGGCTCCGGGAAGGCCAAGTGCTTTTCTCTTGCCTTAGGGAACCATCTCCTTCTGTGTTCTTGCTCTTCAGTGAGAACAGTGTTCCTCAGGCCACGCTCTCTTCTTTCCACCAGGACCTCCGAGTTGTCTCTGGGAGGAGACCTTCCTGAATGGGGGTGGGGTGGGGTGGGGACCATGCCCTCCCCCCCTTAGCTCCCGGAGATTCCCTTCCTGTTGGAGCTCACTAATGACTGCTACCCTGGCATCTAGCTTTGAGGGTCCCTGGTCCCCTTTAAAGGGGGTTGCTGGAGCTGGGAGTGATCATGGAGGAGATTAGTGTGGGAGCAGGAGTCCGGGCTCGGGCTGCCAAGTGACCACTTGTTTACCTTCACCAGGGGACCCTCTTCTTTGGGTTGTCCTTTCTGGCTCTGGGCCTGCCTCAACGGTTACCCAGAGGAAGCCGGGAAAAACAGCCCACACGCCAAACATTCCTCATCTGAGAGGTCATAAAATGAGCCGGGGGCAAAACCTCAAGTCAGCCGTGAATACGCTCTCTCCTGTTTAGAACTGCTCCCTAGAACCTTCTTCCCTCTCCTGTGGCACAGGGTGTGTGATGTTGGATACTGGGTGGGCCTCGGGAGATGGAGACAGGAGGATGCACTGGCCTCTGCCTGGAATGGACTCTGTCCTGGGTGGTGGTGTCTCCCTGGGGTCATCAGCTCAGGACAGGGAGTATTTAGAGAATGCTGGTTTGGGACTTTCCAGATCATCTCTAATGTTTTGTAACAATCATCAGACTAGAGGATCTGTCTACCCAGAAGTCATAGGCATTAATCCTATACCGTTCTTTGGCACCCTCATGATAAACTGAGATTGACTGATGAGTTAGGGCAGCTGAAAAAAAAAACAACTGGTCTTAAAGACAGGACAGAAGAATACAATTTCCATCTACTGGGAACTCAGGCTACAGAACAATACACATAATAAGCCTTTTTTAGAACCTTCTTTCAAAAAGACTTTGGTCCCAAGGAAAGCATATCAGACCAGGTCAGGGAAAAGTCATGCCACACCGTGGCCTTTTTAGTAACTCGCTGAGTGATCTTGGCCAAGTTTGCTAACCTCTCTGGGTCTTCATTTCCTGAGACATTAAACGTGATGTCAGAGATCTGGCCACCTTGGCCCTTCTAAGACAAACATTCGGAGGTCAGTCTAGCTACCCTAGAAAGCTTCTCTGGTCCTCCATGTAAGCTTCCACAGGTTATAGCATGGGACCACCAAAGCACCACACCGAGGGAAGGACGCTGACATCCTGTGACCCTCAGAGCATGGGAAATTTTGGTGTTGGAGCAGCAGCCAAGCGTGGCTTGTGGTTTTGAAGCCAGGACCCCCCGGTGGTCATGTGGGGAGCTGGTGGACAGGAGACCACACCATTCCACGGGCCCTGTGGTATGAGTGGGAACGAGGTGCTGCATCCAGTGGCAGACATGGCCCAGAAGAGCTGCTTACGGTCCCCACAGTATGATGAATACTGGCTCGCGTGGGTCACCAGGACAGCTCCCTGCTCCGTGGGCGGAGGGCAGTGCTGACCTGAGGCCTGTGCGCCCTGCCTTGCCAGTGTGGTCTCTGTGAGCTGGTAGGAGTCACCTAGCTTCTCTGAGCCTGTAGACATGTTAACAGGGTTATAAATCCTGCCTCTACTTACCCTTTAGGGGTGCTGTGAGGACATTACACTTTTCAAAGGGCCCGAGAATGTCATGTACACTAAAGAGTGGCCTTAATTCCATAAGTATTGGCCTTGAATGTCCTCCCCAGCTGCCCAGGGCAAGCACCTTCCTTTCATCCAAGGAGACAAGTCACTCCTAGCTTGGGTACAGCCCTCTCCTATTCACACGGCGGTTTCTTTCTTTGATCCTTAAGACAAGCTCAAGAAGAAGGCCAGGAAACTAGCTGTATCCCCATTTTATAGGTGAGGAAGTTGAGGTTCAGAGAGATTAATTCTTTTTTTTTTAAGATTTTATTTATTTATTTGACAGAGATCACAGGTAGGCAGAGAGGCAGGCAGAGAGAGAGGAAGGAAAGCAGGCTCCCTGCGGCGCAGAGAGCCCGATTCGGGGCTCGATCCCAGGACCCTGGGATTATGACCTGAGCTGAAGGCAGAGGCTTTAACCCACTGAGCCACCCAGGCGCCCCGAGAGATTAACTCTTGATCGAGGTCACAAAATGTCCGACTTTCCTCAAGGCAGGGACGGGAGTGGAAAATGGTGCTCCAGACACAATGTGAGTGGAAAAACATGAAGGAACTGTATTAATAAGGAGGGCATAAGCTGTTTCACTTTTGTTTTTGAAATCACCCTGCTTACCCCTGGCCAGCTGTTGGGCTAACACACTTTGGGCTTCCCCGAAGAGTTGGGGCTCTCAATCTCGAAGGCACATCACTCAAATGACCTTTAAAAACTGCTGGTGCCCAGGATACCCAGGCCCCACCCCAGGCCCATCAAACCTGAGTGTCTGTCTTGAGGTGGGCGTGGGGGGCTAGGCAGCAGGTGCTGGGTGGAGAACATCTGCTTCAGAAGGTGCTTCCCTCAGGAGACTCAATTTCGACCTTACCTAGCCAGGTCTGACGTTCCAATGGCTCCTCGTTACTTCCAGAACCCCAGTGGTCGTGGCTCTTCCTACTTGGATGACTAATTTCAGCCGAACCTGTTTCTCCCACTGTGCACAGATGTCTTTCTCTTTCATTCCCATCAGGGTGGAAAAGTACATGGTTTTTTCCCTTCCTGACTTTATTGAGATGGGAGTTTTTCAGGGAGCTCAAAGCCCTTTGTAGAACCATGAGCTTGAGGCTAAGACAACCTTCCAAATGAGGAAAAAACCATGGGCTTCAGTCATGCCACAAGAGCTTTGATCATTTCTTCCACAATACCTCCGGGTGCTGTGGGGATAGGCAAGAATTGTTCTCCCCATTTAGCTGGTGGGAAGCAGAGGACTGGAACGAGGGCCAAGTCACTCCAGGGTCTGTGGGTATAGCGCCCCAGGGGTTCTGGGTTTCCCCCTGGGTCTTGTGATCTGAACACCTAGTGTTTAAATTCTAGACAGTTACCCCCTGCAGTTACCACAGACAATTGATTCCCGATCAGCAAGTTAAAACATGACTCTGCAGTTCTATGAGGAAATGCGAGAATGTTGAGGTTGAAAGGTTCTGGAAAAATGGTCTGTGCTAACCGTCTCTCTGATATAGAAATGGTAGGGCGCCTGGGTGGCTCAGTGGGTTAAGCTGCTGCCTTCAGCTCAGGTCATGATCTCAGGGTCCTGGGATCGAGTCCCGCATCGGGCTCTCTGCTCAGCAGGGAGCCTGCTTCCCTCTCTCTCTCTCTGCCTGCCTCTCTGTCTACTGTGATCTCTCTGTCAAATAAATAAATAAAATCTTAAAAAAAAAAAAAAAAAAAAGAAATGGTAATACTGACAACTACCATGTACTGGACCTTTACCAGCCTCAGATACCGTGTTTTGTGTTTGCATGCATTTAATCCTTCCAGCAGTCCCATGAGGCAGGTAGTATGAAACCTCATCTTTAGGTGAGGAAACAGAGGCACAGAGAGACTGACCAAACCAGGAGTGACCAAGCTCCTAATGTCTGCCTGGTGTGTGTGCCCCCTGCCTGCCCTGATCCCCCACTCTGCTTGGACCAGTATCCCGAGGGGCCCATTCTTCGTCCCGAGGCTCTGGCTTTTCTACCAAAGATGACCTATCTCCATGGGTCCACTCCGGCCTTGGAGGTCACGTGGAACAAGGCCAGCCCCCCTTTTGAAGCTGAAGGAAGGTCTCCTACACCCCCCTTCAGCTTTTCCTCTCTGGTCTTCCCAGGTGTGTTTAAATAGGATATCTAGGGGCACCTGGGTGGCTCAGTCGTTAAGCGTCTGCCTTCAGCTCAGGTCATGATCCCAGGGTCCTGGGATTGAGCCCTGCATCAGGCTCCCTGCTCAGCTGGAAGCCTGCTTCTCCTTCTCCCACTCCCCCTGCTTGTGTTCCCTCTCTCGCTGTCTCTCTCTCTATCAAATAAATAAAATCTTTAAAAAATAAATAAAGAAATAAAAAATATATACATATAATAAAGATAAATAGGATATCTAACTATTTAGGTTCCAATGTGTCCTGTGTTCTTTTATGATCTTTTCTCCTTTCTTGCCTTCTTTGGATTACATAATTTGATGGTCTGCCCCACCCCGCCCCCCATGGAACATGTGTGTTCCAAACATACATGTTTTTGTTGATATTGTGGCATTTACGATCTCAACATGCATCCTTGACTTATTCAAATCTAATTAAATGAGAACTTTCATCATTTCCCAGATGAAGGAAAACCTTGTCAGTGTGACTCCGTTTACTCTGTCCAAATCTGCCTACACAGCAAGATGTTACATATGTTTTAAACTCCACACTACATTATTTTTATTGGGGGGTAGCAAGTTTTTTCTATAAATGGCCAAATGGTAAATAGTTTATGGTTTATGGCTCATGCGTGGTCTCTACCACATACTCTTCTTTGTTTTTTTAACTTTTAAAAATGTAGAAGCTGGAGCACCTGGGTGGCTCAGTGGGTTGGGCCTCTGCCTTCAGCCCAGGTCATGATCTCAGGGTCCTGGAATCGAGTCCCACATCGGGTTCTCTGCTTGGCAGGGAGCCTGCTTCCCCCATTCTCTCTGCCTGCGTCTCTGCCTACTTGTGATCTCTCTCTGTCAAATAAATAAATAAAATCTTAAAAAAAATGTAGAAGCTGTTCTTCTCTAGAGAGCCATGCAAAAACATGCTGTGGGCAGATTTGACCCATGGGCCATAGTTTGCTGGCTTCCATTTCATACGGTCGATATTATTTTGGATTTATCTCCATATTCACTCTCTCTGTACCTCATTCCTTCGTACATCGCTATGCTTCTGTGTGGGATCATTTTCCTTGTAACATTTAGCATGTGTCATTCCACCATCTTCTGGCCTCCATTGTTTCTGATAAGTTGACTGAGCCATATAACGTTGGTTTCCCATATGTGATTTTCTTCTGCTATTCTGGAAATTTTTTCCTTGGCTTTGGAACTACACCTAGACACATAAGTTATTACAGTTAAAGGATCTAGATAGAATTCTCTTTGTGTTTTTCCTACCCAGAGGTTTTCGTTGTTGTTGTTGTTGTTGTTGTTGTTTTCAGCTTCTTTGATCTGTGGCTCAAAATTTTCCTTCAAATGTGAGAAATTTTTAGCCATAATCTTTTCAGATCCCTTTCTGCCTCTTTCTCTGCTGCTTCTGGGACTCATTACCTATATGTTTATGTGTTTGGCAGTAGCAACAGATATCTGAGGCTCTGTTTATTTTTCTTCAATCTTTTTTTTCTGTACTTTTCAGAAATGTACCTTCTATTGATCTATTGAACTGTCTTGAAGTTTACAAATCCTTTTTTTCTACCTTCTTAAGTCTGGGGCTGAGCCAGTCCAGTAAATCTTTCAGTCTTGTATTTTTCAACTCCAGATTTCCTTTATTTTGATAATTTCTATTTGTTGAGTCTTTAGTCTTTATTTTTTCTTTAATTCCTTGAACATTGATACAATAGCAGCTTTGAAAACTTTGCCTGCAAAATCTAACATCTGAGCCTACTCAGAACTGATTTCCATTGACTACTTTTATTTTTCCCTGTACAAGATGCACTTTTCAGTTTCACAGCATGTCTAGTAATTTTTGGTTGCAAATTAGACGTATTTAGTAAAATGTCAAAAGTCTGGATTCATTTGATTTTTCTGAGGTTGTTGGGTTTTTAGAAACTTGCCTAGACTTAAACTTTGGAATGGGTCTCTTTCATGGTGTGTAGCCACTGATCAGGTTTATATTTCTTATTTTTTTATTTTTATTTTTTAAAATTTAATTCAGTTTAATATTTTGTGTGTGTTCCAAAATTCATTATTTATGCACCACACCCAGTGTTCCATGCAATACATGCCCTCCTTAATACCCATCACCAGGCTCACCCAAGCCTCCACCCCTCCAAAACCTCAGTTTATTTCTCAGAGTCCACAGTCTCTCATGGTTTGTCTCCCCCTCTGATTTTCCCCAACTCACTTCTCCTCTCCATATCTCAATGTCCTCCGTGTTATTCCTTATGCTCCACCAGTAAGTGAAACCATATGATAATTGACTTTCTCTGCTTGACTTATTTCACTCAGCATAATCTCCTCTAGTCCCGTCCATGTTGATACAAAAGTTGGGTATTGGATAAAGAAGATATGGTCCATATATACTATGGAGTATTATGCCTCCATCAGAAAGGATGAATACCTAACTTTTGTATATTTCTTATTTTTATCTCTTTAACCTGGCATCCTAGTAGCCAGCCCTGGGTCTGCACACTTGAGTGATTAGTCAGTGACTCAGACACAAGTTATGCTCGGACACCTGGGATTTGTAAGGCTCTGCTTATGGGTCTGTGTGTAGGTTGGGGAAGGAACACAAAGATTCAAAATTAATGCCCAGAAGATTCCACAGTGGTTGCAGGAAAAGATATAGGGATTCATCTATTGTATTCAAAAACAGGCTCCTCTGAGCCCTTTAAACCATATTAGATCTAGAGTTAGCAGATGGAAGCTTGCAATCCAGTCTTACTTCTTGAAAGAAAAAAATTAACTTTTGCTACTATAAAATAATGCTAAGAATGACATATTTCTCTCTGGACTGGTTTGATAAAAAAAGCACTTTTTATCAAAATGAACATATTTCCGTGTGTATTTGTGCAGGCACTGGGCTAGATTTTTCAACTTCTATTATTTGATTTAAAGGTTTGTTTTTGGGTTTTTGTTTTTTTAGAAATTATAGAGTGCTGAGTGTATTCACAGTCATAAAAATCTTATTTATTTACTTATTTACTTATTTTTATAAAAAATCTTTTTTTTTTAAAGATTTTTATTTATTTATTTGACAGAGAGAGATCACAGTAGACAGAGAGGCAGGCAGAGAGAGAGAGAGAGGGAAGCAGGCTCCCTCCTGAGTAGAGAGCCCGATGCTAGACTCAATCCCAGGGCCCTGAGATCATGACCTGAGCCGAAGGCAGCGGCTTAACCCACTGAGACACCCAGGTACCCCTAAAAAATCTTTTTTAAAGGAAACTACTTTTTATGGTAGGGAACCAAAGGTTTTCTTTTTTTTTTTTTTTCTTTTTTAAAGATTTTATTTATTCATTTGTCAGAGAGAGAGAGAGAGCGAGCACAGGCAGAGTGGCAGGCAGAGGCAGAGGGAGAAGCAGGCTCCCCACAGAGCAAGGAGCCGGATATGGGACTCGATACCAGGACGCTGGGATCACGACCTGAGCCGAAGGCAGCCGCTTAACCTACTGAGCCACCCAGGCGTCCCCCGAAGGTTTTCTTTAGGGAGAGAATTTTGTGTGTCTCAGGCTTGGCGCCTGGAGGACTGGAAGATGTACAGAATAGGATGTTTCTCAAAGACTAGAGGATACTTGGCTCCAGTACCAGCTCTCCTTTACCTGGCAATATGCAGGTAGGTCCCAGGCTCCCACCTGGAGTTCTTGGGGCTACAGGCTTTTGCCGATCTCCAGAGATGCCATTTTTGTGTTTAACCTTGGGGATTTCTTTACAGTAAGCAGAACAGATCAGGCATTGGTTGGCAAATAACAGCCAATGGGCTGAATCCAACCTTATGCCTGTTTTTGTATGACCTGTGAGCTAAGAATGGATTTTACATTTTTAGATTCTTTTTTTTTAAAATGTGGATGTCCAGTTATTCTGACACCGTTTGTTGAAAAGACTATCTTTTCTCCATTGTACTGCCTTTGCTTCTTTGTCAAAGATCAGTTCACTTTATTTACATGGGTCTATTTCTGGACTCTCTACTCTGGCCCATGAATTTATTTGTCTGCTCTTCTGCCAATATCACATTGTAGCTTTATAGTAGATCTTGAGGTTGGATTGTGTCGGTTCTCTGACTTTTTTCTCTTTTGATATTCTGTTGGCTATTCTGAGTCTTTTTTGCCTTTTCATATAAACTTTAAAATCAGTCCATTGAGGGACACCTGGGTGGCTCAGTCGGTTAAGCATCCGCCTTCGGCTCATGTCATGATCCCAGAGTCCTGGGATCAAGTCCCACCCACATCCGGCTCCCTGCTCAGCAGGGAACCTGCCTTTCCCTCTGCCTGCCATTTCCCCCGCTTGACTTCACATTTTCTCTCTCTGAAAATAAACGAATAAAATCTTTTAAAAAAATTAGTTCATTGATACCTGCAAAGGTTTTTAAAAATGTAAATGATTGGGAAAAATAGAAGGGTATTTCATGACATGTGAAAATTACATGAAATTCAAATTTCAGTCTCCATACAGTTAATTTGTTTATATCTTTTTTTTTTTTAAAGATTTTATTTATTTATTTGACAGAGAGAAATCACAAGTAGGCAGAGAGGCAGGCAGAGAGAGAGAGGAGGAAGCAGGCTCCCTGCCAAGCAGAGAGCCCAATGCGGGACTCGATCCCAGGTCCCTGAGATCATGACCTGAGCTGAAGGCAGAGGCTTAACCCACTGAGCCACCCAGGCGCCCCAATTTGTTTATATCTTGTCTGTGGCTGCTTTTGCGCTCCTCCAGAGCTGAGCAGCAACAAGCAGTATGGTCTGTAAAACTAAAATACAGACCGTGTGGCCGATCCCTGATCTGGATCGTGGGCTGTGACTTAGACTTAGCTTGCTGGCCGTGACCACAGCCTACAGAGCCAGGCTGCCCATTCACAAATCCTGCTATTGCCATTATTAACTGTGTCACCTTTAAAATGTCACTTACTCTTTCTGAGCCTGTTTTATCTACAAAGTGGAGATAATGGCGTTTATCTCCTAGAGCCTGGTAGGGATTAAATGAATTATTTCATGTAAGGGTTTAGAAGGCCTGGCACATAGAGGCTATATATTAGTGTTAGCTGTCATATACATGTTTAGCCTAGCTTAAAAAAAATATTACAGCCATAATCTCACCTCTCTGCCCTGAGAATTCATTAACTTCACTACTCCCAGAGCAATGATCATCTTAAAATACATGTTAACACTCATCTTTTTAAAGAGCAGCCTGACTCCCCGTTGCTCATAGAGAAGCCTGGTATTTGCAGCTCCACAGCCCAGCTGCCTTCCTCTACCCTCCTCTCCCTGCCTTCTACTTCCCTTCCCTCCTGTTACAAACCTGCTCCAGGCTTTGCTAGCACTCCGAGCTTATCCGCAGCTCTGTGCCTTCCCATCATGTGGCTCTTTCTGCCCAGAAAGCTTTTTTCTGGGAATTATAAATTTGCCACTGAGATCTGGGGGCAAGTTATAGCCATCCTTCCTGCGAGGAGCTCCAACATGGAAATCAGCGCCTGATCTCACAGTGGGCAGGCAATGAAATATACTCTTACTGCTTGTGAAACTCCAGATAAATTCTTTTCAGGGTCAAAAAGGAAAGCTGCACATCAAAAGAAATGAAATCTTGCCATTTGCGACAACGTGGATGGAACTAGAGGGTATTATGCTTAGCGAAATAAGTCAGTCGGAGAAAGACAACTATCATATGATCTCCCTGATATGAGGAAGGGGAGATGCAACGTGGGAGGTTTGGGATCGGGAGGGAGACAAAGCATAAGAGACTCTTAATCTCACAAAACAAACTGAAGGTTGTTGGAGGGAGTGCGGTAGGGAGAGGGGGGTGGGGTAATGAACACTGGGGAGGGTATGTGCTATGGTGATTGCTGTGAAGTGTGTAAACCTGGCGATTCACAGACCTGTACTCCTAGGGCTAATAATACATTATATGTTAATAAAAAAAGAAAAAAAAAAAAAGGAAAGCTGCAGAAGGTGGTTGAGGTAGAAAAGAAATCAAGCCCTCTCTCCCCAAGTCAGCCCCCCACCCCCTCTTTGGGCACTAATGCCGCTTGGGGGTTCTCACGAGGTATACCCTGACCAAGAGTGTGCGCCCTGGGCAGAGAACTGGGCGGGGAGAATTCCGAGGTCACCAGGGACCGGCATGTCCGATTACATATCAGTATCATAAATGTATCACAAAGCGGTTAAACAATCAAGATGACCTAGCAACATGAAAAATGCTCAGGATATAATATTAAGGGGAGCTTGCTGGATACAAGATTGCATCCACGTTGATTACAACTAAATGGACAGTGTGCCCGTTCTGGAGCCTGATGATAAGCCCAAGAGTGTGAACAAATCCCTTTTGGTTATTGGGGTAGTAGCCCTGTGGGTGAATTGGTTTTCCTTTACTTAGAGTGCTGTTAATTGTACTACACTGTTTTTTTGTGTGTATTTAAGATGTTTGATGGGAAAACTTATTGGCCTAGACACTTAAGATGAGTCTTTTATCATACATAAATTGTATCTTTAAAAGGTAAAGAAAATGCAAATATTTTTAAAAGACTGGCCCAAAGTAAGCTGGGATGAGGATAGCATCTATGCTCTTTCTCTATCTGCCTTTTTTCCCCTTCACCTCACCCTCAACAAGACCACTCCAGGTAGCCCCTATCCAGCCATGGTGTACAGTCACAGCCCCTGCGAACCCCACAATTAAATTCACAAAACCCTTCAGACAATTCCAGAAGGTCGTTTGTCTTCCCTGCTTTGTCCCAGATTCCCAAACAACAGCAGGTGTTTGTTCAACATTATCTTCCTCCAGAGTTCTGCCCTTTGCTAAGGAACCAGTAAAGGAATCTGTGATAACATGCTATATAATAACATGATACAGGGTTATTACTGACCCCTCCCAGATAACACTTTTGCTTTTTATCCTCGGGGTTCTCCCTTCATAGGCTGCATTAGTAGAAGCATGTGTCCCAGACAAAGGAGGTGATAGTTGGAGGAATGAATTGAAATGGATGAATGTTGGACTTTCTGAACACAAGGGACTTTACTGAGCTGGGCACATTGGTAGGGCTAAGTGGAAGGGCAGGAAAGCTACAAATCTGGGTGGGTATTAATTCTACCTAAATAATTTGAGCTATATTTGCTTTCTTTTAGGACCCACCAGGGCCCATACATCTCCTGGAGAGAACACATTGGAAGAGCAAGGATTGCCAGAGGTGAGGGCTTTGCCCCGATAGAAGAAGTTGGGGGGAGTGATATTTCTTTCTAGTGGGTAAATCCCATTCTTGATGCAAACTGGCAGGTCCCTCCCTGAAGCCTGGAGGGAATGGGCTGGAGGAACGGCTTCCCCCCAGGGATAGCTGGGTGGCCTGGCACAGCAGAGGGGGCACAAATGTATCTCCTGGAATTTGGGGCTCAACTGCAGACTAAGCTGGTGGTTCCCAGAAATGTCCAGAAAGAGTTATAAGTGGGCTTGTTATCTCTATGAACTTTGAAGCAGATGCTGTAAATTATCTGAAGGCATCTGGGTGACGTCTTCCCAGAACATCCACAAGATAAGAGTTGAGAATAAATTCTTTATCTCTTACGGAAATTAATAATTCAAGAGAAATTAGCTTGTGTCTTGTGACAGCGAGATGGGGTCAAGCACCTTATTTACTGCACGTTTTTCCTTGTTGGAGTATTTCCCCTTTCTTCTCTTGGTTCTGGGGAGAAAACATGATCTCCCTTCCCAAAGCCTTCCGTGGGATTCACAGAAGCAGAGGCTGCTCTGGGCATGCATGTCACCCAGGCCCTCCTTGGCTCTCAGCAGCTCCTCTGGGCTTAGGGCACACCAGCCTGGTGGGCACTTGAGAGTTCCCATTTTCCAGTTTACCATTTTCAGCAGCAAACAAACATATTGCCTCCTGTACCTGCTTTTGTGTATATCGTCAAATTAAGAGAGGGAAAGTAGAAAACATTAAAAACATATGATAGCGAAGAATGGATTTGTTTAACTTTTTCGTCTATATACCTGGGTCTCTTAATTATATTTTTTATTGTGGGCAAATACACATAACATAAAATTTACCATTTTTACCATTTCTGAGCGTACAATTCAGCGGCATTAAGACAATCCCATTGTTGGGCAACCATCGCCACTGTCTCCAGATCTTTTTCATCAGCCCCCAAATTGATTTTTTTTTCCCCAAATTGATTTTTATTCTTTTTTTAAATCTTTCTTCCCTGCCCCCACCTCACCCCAACCGTTCGGAGACATCCTCGCCTGCCACTTGCTAAGATCATTGTCGATAGACACACATCCCGTTTTACTGTGAACGTGGTGTGGAGTCAGATGGACTTGACTATGGAGAATCATGGTCGCTTCTGGATTTTGAGCCCAGAGGGGAAAGTACGCAGTGAAAGTACACCGAGCTTTTGGGACCTGCAATATTTCTGTACAAGGCAGCTGATGTTTCTGACATGTGGTTTCATTTGCAGACCCTGAAGAGTTTTCCATTCCCATGCAACTCAGAGACGTCAGGATCCAGCGTGCCACCCAAGTCAGGTATGGGGCCCTGAGCCATAAGCTTGGAAGGCTGGCATCTTCTCCCTGGCGTGGCCAGCAGAGGCTCCGGTAACTCCTCCTCTTGCATCTTTCGGCCATTCAGGCCTCTTCTCCAGCCCCCATCCTTCACACCCACCCCCCCCAAGCCGTTTCTGCAGAGGGCCAGCAGAGATCTCACCAACATGGTGGCACAGGTGAGGGGGGCCCCCGGGAGCTCACCTCCGGGGCTGCAGACGGTGCCTCAGGAGCTGTGGGTTGGAGCTTCGTCCTTCAGCTGCCCTCCTGGATGGAAGCTTCAGTGGCTGCCATGGACATTTTTCTCCTATGATGGGCTAGATTTGCCTGACGCCAGGATGAGAGGAGTGTGGCTCTGGACCCGGCTGTCTTCTCTGGCTTTATCCTGTCAAATGGCTGTGTGACAGCCCGTGTTTCATGGCTTTGCTTATGTTTGCATTTCCAGTTAGCATGCTATTCTTACTCTTGCATTATATAAGGAATGTAGCTAGAAAAAGAAATCGATATACCTCTTAGGAAACGGTTTCTTCAGGAGGTTTACTTTTAAAAGCCCTGTAACATGATCAGGAGGTCTGTGGTTTCTAGAAAGACTTAATCCTAAAAGAGTTGGTGGCCCAGGAGGGGGGTTGTCATGGAGGCTTCCTGGTATGCAGTTTACATACAGTTTGCATCTGATGCTTATGGGTGTTCACAGACTTTGAGTGATGTTCTCTGGCTCTCTTCGAGCTAACATTATCCCTTTTGTACCTTTTGTAGTTTTCATTTTAACTTGTTACCCTTTACTTATTAATGGGGGCTCAGAAATGCAGAGCCAAGGGATAGAGGGAAGCAAGGGACAGAAAGAACTCCAGGCAGGAGGGAAAAGGAGGGCCATGAGCGACCTTCCCTGGGATACCTGTGGCTTGCAGAGAACAGTGAGCCTCTTTCTGGTGGGGTTCCTATGGGTCGCAGTGACCCTCTGGTCTTCTGCCTTCTACCTCAGGCTGGGAGATGTGGGTCTGTCCCTCCCAATTGGCATCTTTGGCTCATATCTTTGGGAAGGTAGATCTGACCTTCTTAAATGGGCTCTTGTCTTTGCAGTCCACTCTATGAGACCTTCTGATATTAAAGTTGTGGCAGCCATCAGCAACGTGGAAACTGTGAGTATTTCAAGGAGACAGAGGTGGGAGTCAGGGTTTGGGACAGGGAGTCTCAGAATGATCTCCTGGTGGCCAGGCAGGATGTTTCATTTTGGGAGAGAGGAACATTCTCTGAGTTGAGGATATTCTAAAATCTAGAGGGTCTGTGTCCTTTCTTTCTTTTTTTTTTTTAATCACATGAATGCCTCCTGTTCCATTAAGATGAGGAAACTTTCAGAGGTTCTCGTTAGTAAATTAAATCGATTGATACATTAAGTCAAAGATCACACAGAATTTCAAAAATTGTTTCCTGAGCTTTATTTATGAGATAAAGAAAAAAAAATCCTCACCTGCTTGGTAAATTTTTTAAAAATCGACCCAGCTTTGCTAATAGATTTTAAGTAGTCTATTTTATATGGTCGGGTAAAGGAGAATGAAAGCAAGGAGAGAGACGGAAAGAATGAGGAGAGAGGGATAAGCAGAGAGAGAGGATATGGAGGGGGGTGGTTGGAGAGCAGTGTGGATGCCAGAGTGATTCCCTAGTCCGTGCTGGCCTCCCACAGCCCTGCCTGGCCTGGTCGCAGGAAGGGTCCTCATCCCTTCCGCCCCCAGGGCCAGCGGCCCCGACTGAACAGAATACCCATCAGGCCAGCGTTCACTTTGCCTCACAGCCCCGCAGCTGCACCCCTGCACCAGACCAGAGATACCCGCCCCCCACTCCCCCAGCCCGCCATCCCCTTCAGTGTCTTCCTCGCTCCCTCAGTTACGAGGCTCCTTCCCAGGGGCCCTCCCCTGTCCCTGTTGCAGGCTGTCCTCCCTGTAACATCAACCCCTTCCGCTGGGCCCCCACCAGCCACCTCGGCCACCTCGCTGCAAGCCCTGACCCCCTCCCCAGCCACCGTGCCACCCCTCCAGAAAGAACCAGGCTTGACATTAGCAAACAGACCAGGGACCAGTGGAACCTGGCAGCAGGGCCTCCCACCCTCGTCCTCCTTCTCCGTGCTGGGTGTGACTGTCACGGTGTGTGGATGGGCACGAAGGCGAGGTCTACTGGCAGGAGAGAGGTGGAAGGGGAGGTCAAGGAGCAAAGAGGCTTCGTGTCACGGAGAGCACCTGGCGTTTGTTGGGCCTCTGTGCCCGGGATGTGGGTGACACTAGCTGGAGGTCTGGGGCATGTTCCCTTCTGGGTCAGGAATTCACTGAAGGGAGCGTTGTCAGGCTTCTAGAGTTCCAGCTGTCTACCCTTGGTGACTTCCCTTCTTTGCTGGCAGCTCACAAGAGCGGTCTCGCTCATGAATTATGCAGACACCAGAGCTCCTGCCCAGTACTCTGCTCCCCTTTTTCCTGCTGTGCACTGGCCTGGCACCCCATCTCAGATCATTACCCTCACACGATGGGCACCCCAGCCTCTGGGGTAAAACCTGGGAGCGCGGTTCCCTGGAAGCAGTTTTCCTGTGTGCCCAGAGCCCGCAATGGTGAACTTAGCCTGGTTTATAGAAAGTATCAGGCCGGGGAAAAATCCGGGAAAGCGCTGAACTTAGAAAGAAAAAAGTTCATGATGCTGTTGCCATTTTTTTTTTTTTTTACCCTCCCACTAAGTTCCTGGAACTTTCTGTCACCAAGGCACAATCTTCCTTACCTGTGCCTGTAGCACGTGTTTGTCGAATTGCTCCAGACAACTTTTCCTCACCGAATGTCAAAGATCAGATTTGCAAATGCTTGTAAAAATTATTTGCAAACTACCATACGTGACACATGTTCAGTATAAGAAAAAATCAAAGCATACGTGTATAGAATAAAAAGTTGAAGATTTCATTTGATTACCTATTCTGCTTCAACATACACACACACACACGCACACACATACACGCACGCACACACACACACGCACACACACGCACACACCCCTATATATATAGTGAGACAGAGGGAGAGTAACCAAAATAGGGTTATATGGCAATATACTATCTGTGACATGTTTTTTGTTTTGCTTTGTTTGCTTAGCTAAGAGTTCAGACATTTTCCATGCCAGGGAGGTTACAATCCACTGTATCAACTTCCTTGAAGACGGGGTTTGTGTCTTAATTAGGTTTGTATCCCCGGCACCGTCATGCATTCAGCCAAGGAAGAATATGGCTCCCGCAGGCAAGATGGAGGCAGAGGAGCTTCCTGGGTTTGTCCCAGCGTTCCCTTTCTGGGACTCCTCCCTGGGCTCTTCCCCCCACCTCCCCACCTTGTTCCTCTTGTTCTCTCCCTTCCCTTCCCCTCAGCAGCCCCAACAAGCTTGTCGTAGGCAAGAACTCTGCAGTCATTCAGATCCCCTGTGGTTGGGCACAGGCTGTCCGCTTTGCCCCAGCCCAGGAGCTGCCTTCTCTCCTGACTTCCCCTGCCTGCCCTCCTGGTTTACGGGTCCTGACTGGCACTGTAGTGTGATTTTTGTTTAACTTGCTGCCTTTCCCTGGAAATTTTGCCTTTCAAACTCCTTATTGAGGCGTAAAAGTCTCCATCCCACTTGGAGGAAGGTTGTGGTCAGCCTACCCTCCCCAGAAGGCTCCAGAGGGGTGACCCAGTTCTACAGACTGGTTGTCATTCGAGCTGGGAGGTGAAGGACAGACAGACCCTTTAAAGAGAAGTAGCAGTGGACTGGGTGTAGGCAGTGTGGGTACAATTGTCACCTGTCACCACCACACCTGGAGACACTGTCTTCAAGGAATTTTGAAGAGAAAATTTGTGTCAGAACTCGGGAAACTACTATGACTGCCAATAGCTAACATTTCCCGAATACTTTCTACACGCTGGGCACAATTCCGAAGTTCCAGAGGACCCTGCAGAGGACACAATTCCCACATGATTTACCAGGGTCCCGCCTCTGTCCTCCAGCCAGGGAACCTCTTAGGCAGACCGTGTTGTGTGTTGTCCGGCATTTTACTGGGAGGAGAATCAGAAACTTACTTTGTTCGTTCAAATAATATTTAACCAACAAATATTTATTTATTTATTTATTTATTATAATTTTTATTTTTTATAAACATATTTTTATCCCCAGGGGTACATGTCTGTGAATCGCCAGGTTTACACACTTCACAGCACTAACCATAGCACATACCCTCCCCAATGTCCATTACCCCACTCCCCTTTCCCGACCCCCTCCCCCCAGCAACCCTCAGTTTGTTTTGTGAGATTAAGAGTCACTTATGGTTTGTCTCCCTCCCAA
>PISX010004108.1:0-16467 GCA_004024625.1 Mellivora capensis | reverse complement strand
ACCATGTTGCATGTCCACTTCCTCATATCAGGGAGATCATATGATAGTTGTCTTTCTCTGATTGACTTATTTCACTAAGCATGATACCCTCTAGTTCCATCCACGTCGTTGCAAGTGGCAAGATTTAACCAACAAATAGTTATTGAATACTCAGAATGCATCAGGCGCTGTCCTCAGTCCAAGGAATACAGTCCAGAACGAAACAGACACAAACTCCTGCCTCGTGGCACTTACATCTGAGTCGGGGAGACAAAAAAGAAACGAAATTTCAGATTAGAATGGTCACACAACAAAACAGTCCCTCGTGTGTCCATGGAGAGGTCAACGGTCTACATGGCTGCATTTCAATCCAAG
This sequence comes from Mellivora capensis, assembly GCA_004024625.1. NCBI lineage: Eukaryota > Metazoa > Chordata > Mammalia > Carnivora > Mustelidae > Mellivora > Mellivora capensis. The sequence continues at coordinate 16,113 of PISX010004108.1, read as the reverse complement.
CTCTCTCGTCCCTGTCTTCTGTCCTGAAGACAACATTCCTACCTTCGGTGGCTCTGAGTCCTGACCCACATGTCTCGGAGGAGGCGTGACATTTGAGAGCAGATCTGGCCTTTCTCTGGATCCATGGCTTGCCTTTTGTCGGTGGGAGGGGGAGTCTGACAGGCCGCTGGCATCTCCCAAGGACAGGCTCGGCCACCCTCCCCGGCTGGGTTGTTCGCTCACACCTCTCATCTTTTCCAGCTTCCAGACTCAGGAACCGTCGCCCTGGATGAGCAGAAATGGTAATTGCCCTGGCACTGCACTCTCGAGCTGAGAGGGGCCTCGCACAGGATCTGCTCTCAGCTTTTGGCTTCACTGATGGGAAAACCCAAGGGTCGGGGAGGAGGTGTTTGCTCCAGACGCCATCTGGAGCAGGTGGCCACACGAGGACAAGAATCCAGCCTCCTGCCTCCCAGTCCATCACTCTTCTGCCCACAGATCCCCCTGGGTCCTCTGGGTGACCAGGGAGGAAAACGTGGGAAGGGCTGACTACTTAGTTCTTGCTTCCCACCACCTGTCTCCTTGCTCTGCTCAGGGGGAAGCAGGCACGGGTGGGCCAGTGTCTATCTCCTTCTACACCGGGGGCTGCACCCCCTTCCAGCTTTGGACCAGACTAGAGGAGGGTCCAACAAAGCTCTCCCACTCCCATTTTGGGGTTTGCATAGCCATCGGCAGTGTGTCTGGCTCTGAGAAGGATAAATCCAGAACCAGAGCAAGGCTGAGCTGCAGCTTGTTATGAACGAGACCGCACCAATCGAGGGAAAAGGTTGGCAAATACAGTGTGTCGCTTGTATGTCTGCTTCTACCTGCAGGACTGACCAAAGGCCACAGCAGGTGTGCATGGAAGTGGTGACAGGTGAGTCCTGTGGCTTCCGGGCCAGTTTCCAGATTGTCCCCATCCCTCCCAACACAGCCATGTTTTGGTTAGTGAAGAGAGAGTACCCTAGCGGCCACTTGCTCATGGAGCCCAGGAGAAGTAGGGAGGCATTTGAGATGACAGATAAGGAGCCAGGGTAGGACAAATCATGTGCCCTGAAATGTGGGGGGTGTGAGAAATGTGTCCGAGGGTCTGTGAGTGACAAGAAGCCAGGAGGCATTAGGGTAAGGGATCCCGGGGCGGGGCGGGGGGACATCAGGGGCAGCAGAGTCCTGAAGCTCCTTCTCCCCAGGACCACAGGGCTGGGCTGGTAGCACTTCCTTGAGGGAAACTGCCCACCATTCTCACTCCCCTCTCCCCACACCAAGAAGACCCAGGTCTCATGCTCAGTCCGTTTCATTTCCCAATAACTCCCTTACTTGTAGAGTAAACACATCAATCAGGTTCAGAAAAATGAAAAGAAGAAAATAAAAATTAACTGCAATCCCGCTACCCAGAGATGATCCTTGTTAACATGTTAACATCCTTTTTACATATGCATGTGCTTATGAATATGCAATCGGTGACCTGGTTGTTTGCATTTACTCTCTGAGGCCCCTTACGACTTTATTAAGTCATTCAGAAGCCCCCAAGTCCCTCATGCCAGCTGAATTAGCCTCGCAGGATGTTAGTCACCTCTGCTTGCTGCTCACCAGGCAAGAATGAGGAAAGCACCTTTCACTTCCTAATTAGAGTGGGAAGCTTCTGGAGTTGATACCCCAGTGGGCACAATGACAAGTAAGGTAAGTAGGGCCCTGTCAATCCAGCCATCGACTTTCTCCAAGAGCCTGGGAATTATTAGGTTCTCTGCAAAGGACAGGGAGGCATACCATACTGCCCGTCCTTTCAGCTGACACCCTCCAGCAGGGAAGGTTGAGGCCAGGTATCCAGCCCTCCAGGATCTGATTGACAGGTGAGGGGATACTGGGGACCAAAATGGCAGGTGGGTCCCCTTGCAGAAGGTCAAAGCATTCCAAAAGAGGGGTTCTCCGCTGACGTAGTGATTGTCACAGCTCTGCCTCGGTTTGGCCATGTTTACCTTTAAATGGCAAAAAAAAAAAAGATACACTGGTGTATTTGGAGGGTTTGGGAAGATGGGATGTAGGTTCGACTCTGAAGCATAAATACAGCTGCTGCTTTGCCTGATTTCTCAACTTGTCACCCCTGTTTGGTCCCTCCCCCACGTGGTAACAAGTCCCCACTGCCCTTCATTCGGCACAGAGTGCCCGGGAGTCCCACTGGCCAGAGCTGCCGAGGAAGGCAGGTTTTGCACCTGAATGTCCCCAGAGGCAGAAATCTCCCATAGCTACTGGTGGATCCAGCCCCCCTACTGCACAGGGAAAGTGGGGAGGAGCAGAGGGCCAGACCCAGGAGTTCAGCGGGGCAGCCAAGGGGAAGGAGCTCCAGAGACACCCAAGCCAGTGCAGTGGTATGTTGGGCTCAACCCCAACTACATCTGGCTCAGCCCACCTGTCTTTTAATCCCCAAACCTCCTAGTTCTTCAAATCCAGCCATGTCCTCTCCCACCATGGCCATTTTGCAGATGGGGAAACTGAGTCTCAGGGGAGTACACAGACGTTCTCAGGGTTACAGGGCCAGTATATGGCAGAGTCCCTTTGAACGCAGGTGCCCACAGCCTGGGCCTTTTGTTCTGACCCCACTGGAAAGCAAGAGAGAGGTAGCAAGGACAGACAAGGCTCACAGCAGACTTAAAGCAAAATGACAGAAGGATTTGTGTGAAAAGCTCCATGTCCCATCTGATCACAAAGCAGCAATACAGGGCAAGTGCTTCTCTTCTGGAAGGCTCTTTCAAACACCTAGCACAAGGTATCATGTTTGGCCATTCGCTCTCACAGACTCTCCTTCGGGGAGGGAGGGAAGGCGTCCTCCCTCCCCGCTGCCCCCTCACCCGCAGGGGCACACACTGGCCCTGTTGTCTGCAGCTGGCCTCCGAGCTTCCTGTTTTCTCCCCACATGTGGGAAGGGGCTCCTCCTTCAAGTCGGCAGGACTTAGAGAAGGAAGTTCATTAGCTGGGGTTGAGGATGAAACCCAAGTCGCCCATGACCTAGGTGGCCCCCCAGGTGGAACAAGCCAAGAGACTGGTCTCCTGACTCCCTGCCCGGCTCTGCCACCACCTCGCCATCTGCTGCCAGCACAGGGCCAGCCCCGTTCCACCCCCACAAAGCCCAGGCGCATCTGCACAGGGGCAACAGGAAAAGAGGACCCGGGGTGCGGGGACGCGTCTCCTTCCCATGACACTCTCCCAGCTCTGCCCTCTCCTCTCTCGGGAGCAAGGCACGACTTAACTGCTCCTGACAGCGCTATTTTTAGCGGTCCTCTGGCTGTCAGCTCTGGGACGTGTGTTCCCTGGAGCTTTCCCGCCCTGCTGTCACTCACAGGAGGAGGAAGGGGGGGGCCGGGAGGCAAGCTTCCCCAGGTCCCTGTCCCAGCACACTTTCCCTAACGAGTCGATGGCACACAACAGCGAAAAGCTTAGTGATTGAAAGCCCTGGTTCCAATCCCAGCAGCTTCTGTTTACTGTGCGACCTTGAGTAGCTTGCTTGGCTTCTCCCAGACTCAGTTTCCCCTTCATACATGGAAGGCCCTTAGCACTGATGCTAGCTTTTAGTTCCATTCACTTCCAGGGGCGCACTCAGAGGCTGACCCCGCAGCTGATGGTGGCCGTGAAGGGCGTGCTTTGGAATAGTGGCAGCCACCCTCGCAGCTCAGCCCATGGGAGTCCGCCTTTATGGGTCCCCTCCAGCCAGCCGGGCCACAGCCTCAAAGCAGCTCTCTCTTCAGTCCTTTCAGACATCATCAGATATTTCAACCCCTCCATTCTGAGGCCTCTGTGCACCACTGGGAAGAAAGCGGTACCCCATATTGGTGTCAAGTAAGTCCCATTTCTGGCTTTTCTGGACCATGTTCTCCTGCCTGTCTCAGGCACCTGGGCAGGTGGTGGAGCAGCTGTGGGCAAAGTCAAAGAGAAAGAAAGGTCTGCATCAAATCAAAGTCCAAATGTGTTTCCGGCATGGATTTCTGATCCATCATGCCTGATGGGCCTCATTTTAAAAATCAGGTCAATGTCTGCCCAGCAGAAGGGGGCGGGGCAGGGGGCGAAGCCATGTGGCCTCAGGCTCTGAGCCGATACCTGCACCGGCAGGGAGCAAGCTTCCCGCCCTCAGAGAAGTTCCAGCCACCTGATTTTTTTCTGCCCCCTCCCTCTGTGCAGAGACTGGCGGGCGCAGGCAGGAGAACTGGTGAGGAGCATGAAGGAGGACCAGGTGAGGACCTGTCTCACTGAGGTAGGGGCTGCCCATGTCTGCTTGAGGTGGAGAGCAGGGGGGTGGCCCTGCTGAACCCAGCAAGCAGTGCGGCTGGGACACCCCCCCAACAAAGATGCCCTTCCCGTGGCGAGTCTCTGGGGTCCATTAAAACCCAGGGCCACTCCTTATGTTCACAGCGTAGCGCTGCCCAATGTCAGCAGATAAATGTGAGTTTGCACTTGGGAGATAGTTGAGAGCTTGGGTGCCAGGGGGGACGGTTTGAGTGTGAATCCTGAAGTCTGGACATGTTGTTAGCTGTGTGATGTTGGGTGACGCCCTTAACCCCTCCAAGCCTCAGTTTCCCTGTTTATGAAATGGGCATAATTACAGAGCCTGCAGCACAGACTTAGGGAGGATTCAGTGGGGTGTCAGATGTGCCCCGCACAGACACATTGCTCTGTGAAAACCTGTCATTGTCAAAGTCATTGGGGTGATGATTGCTGTTATTACCATATTCGTCTTAGTTCTTGGGTGGAAGTCATGTAATAGACAGGCTGGGGTCTTGGTACCTGCTCTCCTAGCAGTTCAGACACTCTTTACTGGGTAACTCATATAAGTTTGTAATAAGAGCCCTCTGATCTTTTGTGCCCTCCTTATGGGCAAGGACCAAATCAAGGCAAGCCTTAGCTATCCAGCTGGCTGTCACTGGGCCCTGAGCCTAGACCCCTAGAACCAGGGGAAGATGCTGTCTCAGACAGCTGTGCATTCATCACAGAGTTCAGGGATTAAAGCTACAGGAACAGTGACAGGTGCAGGAGATATGCATCCTCCTACTGGGAGAATTCCAGGATTTCCCGAATAGTCATAACCTTCTGGAGAATGGCTAGGAGATCCTAGGCCCAATCCCATAATTTTACAGATGAAGAGACTGAAGTCCCAGGAAGTCCTGGGACCTGCCCAAGTCGACACAGCTAGTTAGAGCTAAAATCTAAAGTGCCTGAGCCACAGTCCAAGGTTCCTCAAGTGCACTGTGTTGCCTCTTAAAAAACAAAATGAAGGTTTGTTTTTTTGTTCTGCAAATAATACATGTTCATTAGAGAAAAATCAGAAAACACATATAAACAAAAGGAATATTAAAGCCATCCTTCATCCTGATCCTCAGAGATCATAACTGGTAACAATTTGGTATGTATTCCCTTCCATGTTTCTTCTAAGCAAGTATATCTGTATATGTTTTATTAAACAGGCATGTTACTAGATGTAGACACTTTTTTTTAAAGATTTTATTTATTTATTTGACAGAGATCACAAGTAGGCAGAGAGACAGGCAGAGAGAGAGGAGGAAGCAGGCTCCCTGCTGAGCAGAGAGCCCGATGTGGGGATCGATCCCAGGACCCTGAGATCATGACCTGGGCAAAAGGCAGAGGCTTAACCCACTGAGCCACCCAGGTGCCCTCTAGCATCCTTTTAACAGCTATATTTTACGAGTTTTTCACAATTTACACAGCAATCCCCTAATTTAGACATTTATGTTGTTTACAGTTTTTCATGCTTATAAACAAGGCTTCCTCATTGCAACTACATCTCTCCCTGTATCCTTGTTTCCTTAAAATACATGTCAGGAAATGGAATTATTAGATCAAGGGGTATGCCCTTAAAAAATAGTTTTTGATACATTTTGCCAAATTGCCTTCTAGGGAAGTTATACAACTTTAGATTCCTATCATGTACTTCTTTTAAAAAAAAAAATCAAATATGATTGTATGGGTGTGGGTCATAAAATTGAACAACTTGAAAAGAAAACAGTTCTTCTGATGCCAGATCTCAACACTCTGTCTTTTTATGCTCTTGCCCTTTTTTTTTTTTTTTTTTAGCAACTTGACTTTCAAAATGACTGGAAGCTCATCAACGTGTTTTTCAGTAACTCAAGCCATGATCACCTCTGTCCCTCCACCCAACAGGTGAACCGCAGGCTGGGAGGCAGAAGGTGGCCGGTGTAGGCATGAAGACAGTGGACTGGCCCAAAGCCCACCTGGTCTACACCTGTCAGGCTGGGCCTGATGGTAGCTATTTCAAAACATGGGCAAACAGACGGATAATTAGTGGGTGTTGGTATCTAAGGGCTCAAGGAGTCTTATATAGGCGGAGTGTTTTTAACGTACCACCCTTCGTTTCCGGAAAAGGAAATCGAGGTGTAGAGTGGCTTGAGTCAATGTTCAGTCTGTGACTAAGGCAAATCAGCATCCTGGTTAAAAATCATTTGCTTCTTGTGGCTCTGACTGTATGTTAGCACTGAGTTTGGGAAATAAAACAGAATATGTGTGCTCTTATGGCCTCTGACGATAAGGGAGAGCTGGTGTTTATGTAGGTAGACTGTAACTTCCAGGCTCTTTGGCATTCCTGGGAACAGGACATGAAATGTGTGACTTTGCTTTTTATTTATGTAGGTGACTATCTATGACTTAAGTCTTTATTGGAGATTAGTCCCAATTAGAATCAGTTGAAAGTATAAGGAGTGGCTTAGATACCCAGGCTCTGGTGACATGAATGGCACACAGACTCCTCCTCAGGAACTGCAGCCTCAGGCACACAAGCCGCTTGTGGCAGACCAACTCCCTGCCCACTGTACAATCAGCCACCCCCCAGGGCCGCCACTGGGCCATGGCCCAGGCCTGGGTGGGGTCTCTTGAGGTGCTGTCCTCCTTCCTGCGGCCCCTGTCCCACAATACTTGCTCTTGCTCCTCCAAATTTCCCGTGCTCCCACTGACTCCTAGCCCACCATCAACCCCTTCCGTTACTGATGTTGGGCCCTGGGAGGATGCTGATGGAGGCCCACCTTCCCTGACCAGCTTTGGTGGAACAGTATTCCTGCAGATCTCCTGGGTTTGTAGCATATAGATCTTGAAGCCTTATTTTTCTGCTTTACTCCCTGTTTTCTCCAGTGCCAAGTGAATTCCCATGCCCTGTTTATTCTCTGCTCTGGTCATTATATACACCAATATTTATTCATGAATTTACACATCCACACATTGAAGTGCTCCAATGAGCATCTAGGCATTGCTGCATTCCTCTGCGTATCCACTCACCCGTCCGTCTGTCCGACCGTCCATCACCTAGTCGTGCACAGGTCCTTCCTCTCTTCCTGCATGCATGCTGTTGTATTTATAATGAGTTTGTTTATGCTAGCATTTATTTGATTTGTTTTAAATGTTTCAATGCATTCATTGATGCTTCCACTCATTCATGACTCCTTAAAGATAAACACACATTACTAGCACTCAAGCATTCCTAAGATACGGATTCCGGAGTTCTTTCATGTGTGTGTGCCTTTAAGCATTCTTGCCTACACAGCGCATTTCCGTGTGTACGCATCCATTACGCACTATTCACTTTTATTTTTAGTTGCACAAACACTGCACAAATTCTTCTGCCTTTAAAAAAACTGAAACATTAAAGTCAAAGCTAAAATATCCTTTTGCCACCACCTCGACTAAGGAGTGTCTACAGCAGGCCTTGCTGTCAGAGTCAAACCAGGCGGGGATGCCCCAGGGTCCCGAGGAAAGACGGAGGCCCTGAGTGTGGAAAAGACGGGCAGCAAGGACCTTCCTAGGCAGAGTTCCCAAGACTCCTCCGAAGGGAAAGTGTGCTGCTGCATGTCATGTTCAGGGAGACACTCACTTAGCCTGCAGGGAACAGACAAAAGCTTGCTGGCTATGGCAACAGAGCAGGCTAAAGGGCCTTGACAGGACACCTTTGCATCAAAGCAGGGAGGCGGGAGTGGGAGCTGCCCTTCAGGGCTCCTCCAGCCCTAGTGATTGACAGCTGTCTCCAGAGCGCCAGCCTGTGTCCCCCCAGGAGACAGAGAGGGAACTCGGCCTCCCATGTCTTCCTGTCTGAGCCAAGTTGCCTCAGGGGACAGCTGGTTTGCAGGCTGCTTAGGAGTTCGCCTTGTTGTAGAATTTATTAATTTATTATTAGTTTCTTTCTTTTCTTTTCTTTTCTTTTTTTTTTTTTTTTTTACCCTGAAAAGGTAAACTTGGGTGATTTTTGAAGGCCTCTCCTTTGTTTATTTATTTTCATGACCAACAAAGAATTGGAGGGGTAGGAGGTGTCTTTAAATACTCAGGAACAGGGGCTGGCTAGGATTCTTTCCCTGAGCCCTTTTCTCCCGGGGGGCCCATGTGGCAGTGCGGGCAGGGCAGGGGGGCTCTGATTAAAGGGTACCCAGCTGGGTCCTTAAGTCCAGGGGTAATTTTGTTCCTTCTTTGGCCCTGATTTTCTTCAGAGAAAAGTGATTCCATCAGCCTTTGGGAGTAGTCTGGGGCCCCCTCCCTCCTTGTGAGCTATAGAATGGCTCTGACCTTGGTTTGCCCTTCCCTGGCATGGAACTTCCCACCGGGAAGATGAATGATGGGTTGGGGAAGTCAGAGAATGGACAAAAATCTGGGACCAGACTCACTCCCAAAGCCTAATGGAATCACTTTTCTCTGAAGAAAATCAGGTCCAAAGGGGGAAGCCTTTGGAACTCCTGGATTTAAGGACTGATAGGATAGGGGGTGGGGAGAGAAAGGGACAGGCCGGCAGGAGCCTGCTCATCCTTGGCCCCACGTGCCCGTCCCCCTGTGCTCAACACGCTTCTCTTCCCCCAGCAGAGGCATGCAGTGGGACACCTGGACACTCTAGCTGGGGCTCTGGACTACCTGCACCAGGAGGTGAGACGTGCAGCCCGCCCAGGCCCGGTGACCGCAGGCCCTGAGCTGCCGTTCCTCGTGGACATCTTGGGCCGGGAGGAGGAAACTGCCCTTCCAAGGGTTGATGGACCAGGTGCCACTTTATTCCCAAGTGGCCTCCACTGAGATGGGGAAAATGGACTCGGGAGGGAAGCCAAGACCCAGGAGAAAAGCAGAGGCTGTGACGGAGCCCATCTTCTCACCTTTTAAGGAAAACCGGGTTGGGTATAGAGCTCTTGATAATCAAAGAATACTTCTGAGTCAGATTTCTGGGGAAGAAGAAAGGATAGAGCATAGTTCCTTCCTGGGGTCTCAGTGACCCTCCCCTTTCCTGAGGCCTCTAAGTCTAGGGCAGGGACAGCCCAAGACCATTCCCTTTCTAAACTGACCTTTATAAGCTCTGCGGTTCGGAGAACAAAGGGACCTCCCACCCCACCCTTTGCTCCCCAGGGAGGCAGCTTTTCCATTAGTCCCACTGCCACCAACGTCTTGCTCCCCTGTTGATGCTGGGTGTGCTCCTGGGATGGATGGCAAATGATGCCTTTCTTGAATGGCAGAGCTGGCTGTGCCTGCAGCTTTGGACAGACCCCAACCAAATGCCTCCCAAAGGGCGTTTTTAACCAAGGAAAGGCCCTCCACCGTGTTTTAACCAGACACCAAAAATTCTCCAACCCAGGGTTCCAGAGAAGCCCCTGGGCAGCCATGGTGACCTTGCCAGGGCTCATCATTTCCTTTGTCCCCTCCTAGGTCCCCAAAGCATTCGTGAATCTGGTGGATCTCTCTGAGACTCTGGTGGTCTCTCACTGGGACCAAGGGACTCAACTCAGGTAAAAAGAGAGGTGAAATGAAACCAGCATCTGTCCATTGACTGCCACGCATCCGCCGCAGTGTGGGACGCAGGCATCCGTCTTGTGAGGGCAGCCCTACCCTATTCTCCCCCAACGTGTGCCTCCTTCCTTCTCCAGCACCTCTAAGACTTCCAGCTTCTCCTTCCACAGTCCTTAAGCAACTCCCAGGATGTCTTCCCCTGCCCCCAGCCCCGTCCTTCCCCTACAGGCAGCCTGAATGGCCGACACGGCACCCACGCTCTCATTTCTCTTTTGTCTTCACCGGCAGTCCCATGGCAGAGCCCTGCAGAGACTCAGGGGAGACCTCGAAGCTTTCCAAGATGGTGACACAATGGTCCTATCAGGTGAGCCCTCCCTGGGAGGCTGTGGTTCCCCAGGGGCAGGTGGTCCTGGAGGAGAACAGGGATGGCAGGAACAAGGAAGGAGCAAGCTTGTTTGTTTGTTTGTTTGTTTAATTTTATTTATTTATTTGACAGAGAGAGAGATCACAAGTAGGCAGAGAGGCAGGTAGAGAGAGAGGGGGAAGCAGGCTCCCTGCTGAGCAGAGAGCCCGATGCAGGGCTTGATCCCAGGACCTTGAGATCACGACCTGGGCTGAAGGCAGAGGCTTAACCCACTGAGCCACCCAGGCGCTCCGGGAGCAAGCTTCTTAATGTCAGACTTCTTCCACTGAACCCAGCACTGAGAGTCAGGGACCAAAGAGAGCTGTTCTGCATTCTCTTCCTAGCGATGCTCTGGTGTTCCCTTGTGTGAAGTGGGGACTAAACACTGTTGGGGGTGGGGGTCGGTGGTGGTACCTGAAGTCAAAGATCAAGAGCTCTGCAGATTCATTCTGAAATGCTTTTGGTCATTCTTACCGCCTGTATCATGCAGCGGTGGCTGGTGAGCTGGTTTTGCCCAGGCAGGGCTTGCTTCCCAGACCACAGCCCCTGACCGAGTCAGGATTCTGGAAGGTGAGCTATTCTAGCTTAGAGAAAGGAATCAAGGGAGCATGGAGGGCTCAGTGGACATCATCATTCCTGTCGGCAAACAGCTCAAAGCATAGCTTCCTCCTGACCTGTGCTACCATGATGGTTTTGATTTAAGAAGCAAGTCCTACATGAAGCTGCATATGGCTCTTCTCACTTGGGAAATGACATGTTTGGTTTTTGTTTGTTTGTTTGTTTTTTATACATAAACACATACATATTTGCACTTTTTTAAAATTAACATATAATGTATTATTTGCCCCAGGGGTACAGGTCTGTGAATCGTCAGGCTTACACACTTCACAACACTCACCATATCACATACCTTCCCCAATGTCCATAACCCAAACATCCTCCCCCTATTCCCCCCCCACCAGCAACCCTCAGTTTGTTTTCTGAGATTAAGAGTCTCTTATGGTTTGTCTCCCTCCCTGGTCTCATCTTGTTTCATTTCTTCCCTCCCTTCCCTCCATGAGCACCCCACCCCTGCCCTGCCTCTCAAATCCCTCATATCAGAGAGGTCCCATGATAATTGTCTTTCTCTGATCGACATATTTTGCTCAGCATAATACCCTCTAGTTCTGTCCACGTCCTTGCAAATGGCAAGATTTCGGTGTTTTTTTGATGGCTGCATGGTATTCCATTGTGTATATATACCCCATTTCTTTATCTGGAAATGATGTATTTGGAGTGGCAACTAGAACCCCCCTTGACAGAACCCAGCCCTGGAAGAGAGCACGGGGCCCTAGCACAAGCCGGCCCGGCGTGTACTTCTCGAGCTCCCAAAGAATGTATTTCAGGTCCATCTCATGTATCGCCTGTTGCTGGGGCTTCAGAGGAAAATGAAAACCTGGTTTAGTTCATCAAAGGGCCCCAATATGTCAGATGAGGGCGTGCACCCAAACAGCGTTTAATTCCAAACAGTGCAGATCGGTGATCTGGGCCTCGGGGCCGCTCGGAGCTCCCTGGTCAGAGGACGGGGCGGACTAGGTTTTGCTCAGGCTCTGGGTGCCCACCTCCCCGCTCCCTTCTTCAGGAGAGCTGGGACCGTCTCCTGGCCACCAGCAAGTACAACGAGCAGGAGTCCTTCGTGGTGGTTTTCCAGCCTGCCTTCTACAAGACCCCAACTTTGGTGAGTGATGGCTGCCGTGAGGAGCTGGGACCAGGTCTCCCCCGTCACCATCCTCTCCACAGGAGTCCCAGCCCGGCAGGGCTTCCCCAAGCCCAGCATATGCAGTGTTGGGGGAGAAGGGCTGTGCTACCCTTTTATACTTTCTTGACAATGTCCCCCACAGGCTTGGGTAGCCCCAGGAGACGGGTTCCTAGATGCACAGCAGCCCAAAGGTAGAGCCTCTCTCTCCCTGGGAGGGATGATGCTTGGAGTAGCCCCCACTCACCCTCCAGTCACTGGGTGAATGCCTCTTGCCCCACCAGGGCTGCCCAGACCACGAGGACTATGGTGGGTTCACATATGCTCCCCAAGTTCTCTCAGAGGATGTAGCACTGGGCATCTGGGACGGTCCCTCCCTTCAGACTCCGATCCTGCCTCTGGGACCCCCGAGATGTTCTGATAGTGGTTTAAAAGGAGGAGGAGGAAGATTAGCTCCCATCCCCCCAGCCCCACTCAGACTAGCCCTGATCCCCTACCCTGTCACCGGCTCCTTCTGTTTCACTCAGTATGTACACACTTCTGACAGCAAAGGACAGCCAGACATCTGACCTCCCCCTGCGGGCCCCCACCTCTGAGCCCTGTCCCCAGACAGGGTCCTGGAAGTACACACCACTATTGGTGGGGATGGGGCTGAAAGAGAGTCTGGGCAGGTGAGGGCCATCTCGTCCTTCAAAGTGCACGTCAGGTCATCCCATCCTTAAGGGAGCACAGGGGTTCTCATCTGGTTCTCTTTCAGGGGGAGCGATCACTCCAGGACCCCAGCACACTCACCTTGAATCTCTGGAACAGCATGGTGAGTGACTGGGAGTCCCGGGGGGCCACTGTGCCAGCTGGGGGGTTGGCACACAGGAAGAGAGGTGGGACCTCCACAGCCACACCCACTGTGCCCACTGCTATGATGGAGGGGCCGCAGGATGCCCGCAGGACCCCGGACGATGATTCTGGGCTACCAGGGACTTCCCATGCCCAGTGACAGCCCAGCTCTGATCTCCTGGGGGAGTTCACCTTATCTCAGCTCTGGGCCAGCACATTTCTGTTCTTCCCAGAGGCGGGGTGTCTCCTCTGAGTCTCTGCGGTAATGTCACTTGGAGTGAGGCACTGGGGACCAGGTTCACTTAACATTTCCACCATCGTGTGACTCAGAGGCCCAGGGCGGTGCCCATGATGAGCACAGACTTGGAATGACGGAGACCTGGGTTCAAGTCCTAATTCCCCTCCTCATTAGCTGTGTGAATGTAAGTCCTCAGCATCCCTTCTGCAAACTCCTGATCATGACCCCTGACCCGGCCCTCAGTGAGTACTCCCCACATGTGGGCCCTTCTTACTGTACCTATGACAGGCTTTCCCCCGACTATGGGGGTCCCCCAGGGCCAGCTGGGATCAGTCTGTGGATGGGACAGAACATCAAAACCGAACATTTCCGGGGCACTGGACAGTGACCTGATTTTGTCATTCCCCCCCCCCCATTCAAGTTGCCCTATTTTTAGAATTCCAGTGATAGAAACTTGGTTTTCTTCCTCCTTGGTTTGAAAAATTTCATCTTGCCAGCTAACATGCTGGGCTGAGAACCATGAGCAGCAGCAGTCAGCATGCAGTAGTCAGGAACAAGGGGCACAGGCAGGGTCCCTAGATGGCCCATGGCAATGGGTTCACACCATCCCTTGGAGAAGACAGAGATTTGTTTTTTGATTTCTTTGAACAAGGACCCTCTTGTGGGTCTGACCCTTGAGTAGGCTATTTCCTCAGAAAACCACTCTGCTGCTGGGATGATCAGAGAAAAGGAATGTGGCCCTTCCTACAGGGGCTGCCCTCCCTCTGCCCTCTCTCCTGAATTGGGGGGGGTGGGGAGAAGGGCTGATTATAGTTCAGCCAGACCTCTCTCCTCATCCTTCTATGTCCTCTTTCTTCCAAACAATGGAAAGGCCCCTACAACGTGCCCTGCCCTGTGCTGGGTCCAAGGAGGATAACAGAAGACAAGCCAAATGGCCTCTGCCCTCGTTGAACCCAGGGTGTGGCTGGAGGGTCAGGCAACCCAGAAGAACAAGAGTAAACTTGAACTCAGCGGGCAGTGATGTGCTAGACCATGCACCCAGAAATACTGTGGGCGAGAGAGCCCCACAGGGATGGGATTCCAGTTGGCTTTGTAGGATGTGTTGGATGAGGTCAGGGTGGGCGTTCCCAGGCACAAGGACTTTCAGGAACAAAGAGCATGGAGAAAAGGAGGAGCTAATGCATTAGCAAGAGGCAGTATGAGGGTGGTCTGCTGAGAGAGGAAACATGGGGATCAAGAGGCCCTGGGGACAAATGAAGACCCTCAAATGTCAGAGAGAGCAGATCCAGGGAAAAGGCTCCTCTCCCTCCTCTCCCTCCCCCTCCCACCCCTCTCCCCTTCCCTCTCCCTTTCCCTCTCCCCTCTAGCCTTTCACCTTGCTGTTGATCATCGTGGGTGACCATGGCCTCAGTGATATAATGAACCGCTGTGACGGAGGGCAAGCTCTGACCTTCACATTCACATGGGCACACAGCACCATGGTGCCCTATGGCCCACTTGAGCGTGAGAACGAGGATGGCCTGAGCCAGCACACAGATGGGAATGGAAAGGTTCACACTCAAGGCTAAAGGGCTAGGGCACAGTAGGTGTCACCAGGGCTCAGAGGAGGAGGAGGAGGCAGCTTTCCTGGGTGGGTTGTTACCCCCACAGTCTCCAGACCCATCCAACCAACCTCCAGTCATTTCCCAGTGAGAGCTCACGAGATCCCTGCCACCAGGCCCTGGGAGATGGAGGGCTTCCCCGGTGTGTCCGTCCGCTGTGTTCCTTGCAGGGGAAAGTCAGACCATCCAGGGCTCTCAGAGAGGACACAACAGCTAGAGAGCATGGGCTTCTCCTGCAAGCATGGCTTAGTCCGTAAGAAATGGTGAGCGCAAAGGGTTCTGGGTAAAGAGCCAGCAAACCTGAGTTCTGGTTCCAGCCATGTTTTGGGCTATTGCTTGAGCTTTGTGGTTTTTCTGGGCCTCCATTTTCTCTACTGGGCCAAGGGGGTGTGATGTCCCTCAGGCAGCCTCAGAGGGCCGTGGCAAAATACATGAGTGGTTCCCCCTTGGGTTCCCTGTTGTGTCTTCCTAGGGACATGAGGAGGGCAAGGAGTGTCTCTGCCTCTACCTCCCTGAGTCTCTGCTGGGTTGGGCTCCACTGAGACCACTGAGATGAAAGCGAGCTATGTCCATCCAAGCCCACGTTCACGTTCACAGACAGCCCTGAATGAGGGCCACCCCCTCCGTGGGGAGCACAGAGGGGCCAACACAGTCACTGTGACCACAGGGGCTCAAGTCCCCAGGACACCACAGAGGGGAGAGTTGTGCAGGCTACACCCGTATCTGTTCCCTCCAGCCGAGCCCCAGCAGACATGCAAGCTCTGCGGGCCAGCAAAGGAAAGGACCACATGCCTGCAGGAGAGGGGGTGCACAGGTCTGCCCCTGGATCGCCCCTGGAACTGCCCCAGCCTGACACACCCGCAGACTGAAGCTGAGCTCCTGCCACAAAGCTGCAGGATTTTGTGTGGGAAACATCGCTCATTCCCTTGGCCCTTCCTGCCACCACCTCAATAATTTCTGATAATTCTTATGCAATGCTAGTTCTGAAGAAACCCACACTTGGGGAACTCGATTCCCAGATCCTTCCAGCAATCACAGACACCCCCCCACCCTCCAACACACTCAATGTACGCCAAGCCCCATGCAAGGCACTGGAGCTATGGGGCCGGGTGAGAACCCTCAGGAATTCTCCTGGGAGAGAATGTCTAAGGTCATCCCTCCCACATTCCAGTTAGTTCCTGTGTGGCAGGGAGGCCATGGGGAGGAAAGGTGGGTGATTCCAGGACTGAGCAGCAGAGTGAGAGCACAGAGAGCAGCCCCCTGCTGGTCCCTGGGGCGGACATGCACTTGTGCAAGGCACAGAGTAGTGGGAGGAAGGACAGTGGGAGGGGACTTTTAGATGGGCCACGTCATTCTCCATGATCTCTGAGCACTGAGGAGGGTAGAGGGTCCAAGCCCACGTGAAGGGCATTAGAGGAGCGGGAAGGATATAGAAGACTAATCAAGAGATTTGGGGGAAAGACTCTTAAAGGAAAATATTGAATCAATCCTCTGAATTTCCGTTTTGAAGTCTCTTTAAAAA